>JASDQU010010211.1:72487-85908 GCA_032191745.1 Picea mariana
AGGGTTGTGGGTGTGGATTTGTTGGTAGGGCCAACCACTTGATGACCTCTACTGAGATGAGGTTCTTTTGGCTACCACTATAAAAAATGAAGTGCAGTGGGGTGCCTTTTACCCACATCTGTGAATGGAAGAGGCGCTCTCCTTCTTCTAGCTTGTTTGGTTCACCAGGCTGTAGCTTGGTGGTAGCAATAGTGGCACTGGGTTCCACGTCAATGATCCATCTTCCCCTTTTTGGTTCTGGCTCAGAGTCAGAATCCGCATCTAATTCAGAGGATTTCACTTCATCCACCAACAACTGTTTTGAGTGGCAGTCAATAGTGTTATGCCAAGGGCTCTTATGGAAGTCACACCACTTCCCAGTATCTTTCTTTGTCTTTCCAGTGTCCTTATTTGCTTGCGGCTTGGACTGGCAGTCCTAATACTATCCATCTTTTCTCTTTCCTTTGTTCTATGGGTTGGGGTTGCCCTTTCTGGGCTTTGTTGTGAGGGGTTCCCAAGCCCAAATTGTCACATCTTTTGTTTGAGATTTTGCTCAATTTTGATGGCATATCGATAGGTCATGCCCAAGAATGAGATGTCTAGAAATCCCATTTCGGTATGGATGTATCTATGCAGAGAATCGTGATACTTGAGCACTAGATGTCGCTTTGAATCTTTGATACCCATCTTGGTGCACAAGGTATGGAATATATTTGTGAAATCTGGCACTGCTTGGTCTCTTTCTTGCTGTAGTGTGGTCCATTTGGTATACAGGTCATCATAACTTATGACATGGTAGTATTGTTCCATAATAGCATCCCTGAAGGATTCCTAGGTGGCCATGACTGAAAATAATGAGGTTTCCTCTACTTCCTTTTGCTCACGGAAGGTTTCCCACCAATCTTTGACGTGGGGAATGACTTTGAGGAGCGCAAAAGTAATATTTTCTCTATTCAAAAAGGTAGAAAAATACCCTTCTAGTAGATTCAACCACTTATCTACAACATCTGCATCTATCTGAACTTAAAATATAGGAATATCAAAGTTTATTTGTACCTTGAAGGGGGTGGCGCCTCCGTTCGAAGAAGATGCATCGCCTGTTGGTAGCCGCCGAAGGATTTGCGCAAAACTATCCATCATTTTTTCCTCTGTTGCATGAGGGATTCCTCAATAAATAGTTTGAAAGGATCTCTTGTCCCGTCATCTTTATTTTCTCTTGGCATGAGAGTTTTCTTGGGCATGCGAGAGCTTTTGTCCTCAAGAGAAACAAGCTCGAGACCCAACTCTTTGTACTCCGACCTCGTTGGGGACATGCATTAAGATGACAAGGAGCAGAATTCTCTGATACAACCGATCCAAATTTTATGAGCATAATGAAATGAATACCGATTATTAATAGGTGCTTAACACAAAATAATAGAGATATAGTAAAACTGGTTTTCTATTCAATAACGAAATAAGCTAAAACTGTAAAATGCAGTGGAAACAAGCTTGCTAGAATGGTGGCGGCTTATCTCTGAGAAGAGATGCGACAGTTGTGCGCATTCACAAGAAGAAGATTAAAATGAGGCTATGAAGGCATTTTTACAATAAAGAAGAATTCCAAAAACCATAGACATCCAAAAACCTAACCCTAGGAGATGAAGCGCCAAAATTCATGTGGGCCCTGTTTGGGTAAGTTAGTACATCAACTTCTCGAGGTCGTAACTTTTGCATACAATCTCTGTTTTAGGCGTGTGATAGCCCATTGGAAAGGTATCGTCAAGGAGATTCATTTCAGGGGCTCAATCATGCATTTGGATATCATTAACAAGCTTGATCCTAAAAAAACTTCATTTAGGCCCTCAAAATGGCCCCGGAAGTTAAAACTGCTAAAAATAATAAATTGCCAAAATTGTCAGAACGTTGTTTTGAGCCAGTTGGAAAATGTGGGTGGACACCGATATCCATATGAATCAATACTCCCTCCTTAGGAAGCAATGGTCTCCATTGTGTTGAGGTCCCCCATTATATGAGAAAATTTTTGCTGAATTTGGCCTCGGGTGAGCCACTTGCCTTGGTGCAGGAGCTGCCCTGCTTTGATGACTCGATAAAGTTGGATCCTTTGTTATCAAGTGACCTTGATATGTGTGTCCACAATTTGATCATTGGATGCCTATTGTATGTATCCAGGGTTGATCTCTGTTGGTGTCAGCTATTCTTCTACTTCTGAGGTGTCCAATAATGGTGCGAAATAAGGGTGAAGGAGATCCACATTGAACACTGGGTGCAGGCCAAGGAAAGGAGGAATGTTGAGCTCAAGAGAATTATCCCCCATGGCCTTAGTGATAGTGTATGGCCCATAATAGAGTGGGTGAAGCTTTTAATGGGGTCCTGTAAGGCATTCTTTCTGCAAGTGCAACCAAACTTTGTCACCCACCTGGAACTTATGTGGCACCCGATGTTGATTATGGCGTTGTTTGTAGTTGTTATTGAAATTTTGCAGGGTATCCTGAACCTTTTGGTGGATGTGTTGGATTCAATCAATGAATTGGGTGGCTTTTTCAGCTTTAGTTGGAGTAGGATATGATTCGGTCGAGGTGACCACAGGGGGAAGTGCAACATCTATGGGACCAAATGGTTGGAATCGCAACCCCACCTAAAAGGTGATGTGGTCGGTTGAGCTATGGAGGGCTCAATTGTAGCTATGCTGGACATAGGGATGGCTCTCATCCCATGTGCAAGGTTGCTTTGAATTATACATGCAAAGGATATGCACGATCATTTGATTTACAACCTCAGTTTGGCCATCTGTCTAGGGGTGGAAGGCCATGGATTTGGTGAGCTTGGTGTCTAGCAGTGACCAGAGGATCGACCAGAATGTGCTGAGAAATATACTATCCTGATTTGAGACAATGGTTTGTAGGATTCCAAAATGTACCCAGACTCGTTCAAAGAAGAGCTTGGCAGTGGCCTCTGCTGTGATGCTCTTCTTGTAGGCAACCAGAATCACCATCTTAGAAAAGAAATCAACAACCACAAAAACTCAATCATTTCCCCACTTGGTGGACGAGAGGCCCGACATGTAATCCATTGAGATGGATTCCCATGGCCTGTCAGAAGTAGGAAGAGGGGTGTACAGGCCCTGTTTCTTAGTGGTTGGTTTGGCAATAATGCAGGCAGTGTAGGACTTGATATACTTGTTGACCTCCTGTCGAAGTTTTGGCCAGTAGAAATGTTTCTATAGCATCACCACTCTCATTTTGACGTCGAAGTGTCCTGCCACCCGACTGTAGTGGGCTTCCCAGATCAACTTCACTCGCTCACTTGATGGAACACATATATGGCCCAGAAGACACAACAACCCATCCTGAAGTTGGAAATTATCGACAACTGTGTTTTCACCCAACATTTGGTAGGTGGTGGAGAAGTCAAGGTCTGTCTCATAGAGTTGGGGCCATCCAGATGTCTCATGGCCACAAGAGTCTAGCACCGTGGTGAGTGTCATGACTGGTGGTCTGCTGAGGCAATCAGTGACGTGATTGGTGCTTCCTACTTTATACTTGATGTTGACATGGAATTGCTGCAAGTATGTGGACCACTTTTGATGGTGGTCATTCTATAATTTTCCTTGTGTCTGCATGAACTGCAGTGGCTTATGATCAGTGTGGATGACTGTCTCCTTCCCAAGAATGTAATGTCTCCACTAGCAGTAGGCTTACACAATGGAGTACATTTCTTTGTAATAATTATGGTACTTACAAACAGTATCTGACAGTGTCTCACTATGATAGGCCATAGGGTGGACGTGCTGAGTGAGAACGGTGCCCATAACATAGTCTGAAGCATCTGTCTCGATCTCAAAGGGATGTTGTAGGTCTGGTAGTGAAAGTACTGGGGATGAGCTCAAGTGTTGCTTCAAATCACCAAACGATTTTTGTTGGGACCGGCCCCATGCAAATGTTTCCTTACCACCACCCCTGTTTATTTGGCTGAGGTCCCATGCAATATGGGAGAATCCCAACATGAACCTGTGGTAGAAATTGGCAAGGCCCAAGAAGCTTCGAAGCTCAGTGAGTGTTGTAGGGGCTGGCTAGTCACGGATGACTTGGATCTTGGCTAGATCCACATGTATGCCATGCTGATCAATGATGTAGCCCAGGTAATGGACCTTGTCCATGACGAAGGAGAATTTTTCCAAGTTGGAGTATATCTTGTGCTGTCACAGGGTGTGCAAAATCTATTGAATATGCTACAAGTGTTCGGCCCAGGTCTTGTTGTAAATTAGAATGTCATCCAGATACACCACTACAAAATTATTGGTGAATGGTCCCAGGATATAATCCATCATCCTCATGAAATTGGCTGGAGCATTTGTCAAACCAAAGGGCATGAAGAACCATTCAAAAAGGCCTTCCTTTGACTTGAAGGTGATCTTCGATACATCTGTCTGTTCTATCGGGACTTGGTAGTAGCCAAACTTTAGATAAATCTTACTGAAGTATTTGGCCCCCGTGAGTTGATCAATGAGGTCTTCGATTTGGGGAATCGGGTATCAGTTTCTGACTGTGATTTTATTCAGACCCCAGTAATCAATACGCAGTCGTCAGGTTCCATATTTATTTTGTATCAGCACAATTGGGCTCCCACAAGGTGATGATCTGGGGCGAATGTGCCCCTTGTGGAGCAGTTCTTGGATCTATCGCTTGATCTCCTTGTTGAGCCCAAGATATGATCATCTTTATGATGTTATTATACACTTTTTTCCATATGTATATATGCATTTTTTATCTTTCAAAGGAGCTTTTTGAAGAATTTTATGGTAAAATAATATAATCAGCATGAGGTACGTATAATTCATGTTTTATGATCCAATCAAGTTTAATTTATCATATTTTATGGTTTCCAAGAGTTAATTCATGTTTTTCTATTGTTACAGGGAAAAATGCACCATGTTTCTTGGTTCGACACTTGATCCAATACTTGTTCTGGTACTTGATCCGACACTCATTCTGGCACCTAGTATTGAACAAAAACACAAGGCAAGTTGGCGGTTATGGTATTGGTGGTGAGTGGTGGAAAAATCGAGCACATGGGTTTTTTTTTTCATCACCTCCTCCAGCTACTAAGCTCAAGACAACTTGATTTTAGTTTTCCAAAGAGGGCGCTTATTGGGTTCCTTCGTTTTGTTAGTTATTGATGCATTTAATGTAATTTACCGAATTTAGAGGTGGTTCGACCCTCCTGTGGTCGACCACCTAGGTTGTAATCTTATAAATACCAATAGGAGGATCATTAGATTGTTAACCAAGTAGCATAAGCATCATAATTGCCAGAAAAATGATTTTGCTATGTTTCTAGTTTTTCATTACCAAAATAGTGCCAAAACTGCATTTTTGGATTTTTATGGTGAATTTTCCCTGTTGAAGTCGTGGTGTGATTTTAGAGAGTGACCACGACTTGCTGGGGGGGCCCACCAGCAGTTTGGTAACTGTCTTCATATTTATTTTTCATTTCCTAATTTAAATTTCTCTCTTTTTATTTTCTGTACATGTATATTTTTATTGTGCTAATTAGTTTGTTGTAGCTTACTGTTTTACTTCTTTTTGTAGGTTAGATGATGATATGTGTTAGTATGTGTTGATTTAGAAGATTAGAAAAGGATTGAAAGTCTCTCTCTCACTATACTAACCCCGTGTGCAACATAGATGCTAAATTGTGCTTTCTTTTATATTTTTACAGTCAAGCTTAGAACAGATTTTTAATTAGAACAGAGCATAGTTTTAATCTGAGTTTCTTTTGACAAAGATTGATCGATGGATAGATTTGCTTCTAGTTTTTGAATCATAGCTTGCTTAATTCAGTTTTAGATAGATTTCACTTGCTTAGTTATTGGTTAAATGTAATTGTCAATTCACCTTTTAATATCATGTTTTTAATTTCTGTTTTCAGTCATTTTCTTATCATAGCTTGAATGATTAAACTAGACATAGTATAGTTTCCTTTCAGGCCATTTCCTTTCATAGATTAAGATTCAATTGAATTTATTAATTAGATAGTGATGATCTCATCATGATGTTGATGGTTTATACATGAATATGTAGGGTATTTAACATTACTTTTATCATGGCTAAGTTTTCATTGGACTGTTTACTTCACACCTTTCATTTTGCCATTGAAATTAGTATTGATCTTATACCATTAGAACTATCCTTTGTTGTCAAGTGTCATCGAGATATCATCCATCACCACCAAAGGAATTCACACAACCACCAGCATTACATTTAAGTGTTTCATAGGTTAAAGTTAGTTTATTTCTTTCATAAGTTAGAAAAGATAGTTTCTTGTTTTCATAAGTTTAGTTGATAGTCTTTCTTTCTTTCAATAGACTAGATTTCCTTTCATGCATTGCATTGAGCATTTAAATTTCCTTTCACGCAAGAGAAATAGTTTTGCATTAGGCATTTAGTTCACTTTCCTCTTAGGCTAGGTAGTTGTTCAATGAGAAGTCTTTGCTTACTTGTCTTTTGCTTTATGCTTTTGCTTGCTTGTCTATATTCTTCAATAGGTTAGTTAGGTGTTTTTTATTGCTTTTCTATTTTCTTTAATAGGTTATGTAGGTGCTTTTGCTTACTTGCTTATTTAATTTATTTCATAGGGTAGTTTCTCATTGAATGTAGGTTGGCAAGTTAAAGGTAGTTTACTTTCATCATTTGCTTAATATTCTTAGTAGTTTACCTTTGCTTACTGTCATGAACTAGTTTGCTTTACATAGAGTTTTCATTCTCTTTCTTAGGAACTATCTTGTTGGACCAATCTATGAAATTTCATCTTTACACTTGACATACTATAAATCTTTGGCTATTGGGGGATACTGACTAGTTTCCTATACTTTTGATTGTGAGGTGTCACAATACTTAGGTGTGGGGGAGGGGTTCATGAGCTGACAAATGATCATTGCCTAGAGAAAGGAGTCTTTGAAAGAATTTTTGTATTATTACCATGATACAGGTTATTACATTTATAGTCATGATTTTTAAATGCTTAACTCCCGAGTGCTATACATTACTGAAATCATACTTAATAGACCATTATTTACTGGCTATCTTCCATTACAAGATGCATACTGTAGGTTTGACAATACATGTTTTATGCTTGCTATAACCCATTTTTTTTTTTTTGACACTATATGTCATATACAAGAAGAATGAGTAAGCATGGAGCATCTGCCTCTACTCATTAACCACTATGGTCGTCAACAACACTTCAAAATTGTAGGTTGTCCATTAAAAGAGGCGAAAATTCACTTAACACAGGAGTACCTGATGAAGTACCAGATAAGGTGTTGGATGCAATGCTGTTTAAAGTGCCATTTGAAGTGCCATTGCATTGCATACCAGTAACTGTCCTAGATTCTAGGGAACTAGAATTTAATCACATTTAATTAAATTTGTTACAGGCATTGATTAAAATATGCCCCATATGGTTATGATCAAATGTCCAAGTCAAAAGACTTGGACATTGATCTAAGTACGCACCACTCCATTGCTCCCAAGCTTGCCATCAAATTCGAATCTCCCACACATGGCATCTCACGCGCACATGTGGGAAATGTACTCCACCATAAGATCATCCAAAATCAGGCTGGGCACTCTATTGTTTCATTTTCCCTTGCCATTTGCTCTGCCCTGTGTTAAGGAATTGTGCCCAACCTCTACCTAATTCGCCCTCTGTTCTAATCACACTCAGACTGTGTTAAACTCGTGCCATTTCTTGGCTTGTTTGCACCCTTGCTTTGTAAAATTTTCCTTTTGTTCCAATTGCACTCAGACCGTGCCTAATGCGTGTCTCTGTGTGGCTTGATTTTTCCCTTTATTGGTGAATTCAAACCCTGTCACAATGCCCAAGCGATACGAACCATCCTCCTATGCAGATTTGTTTTCCATTCCAAAATTCTCACAGTGTAGAGAAGTGTTCTTGCGTGTTGTCTAGGGGCCATTGTTGTCGAGTTTGCAAGGCCATGATGATGGTATTTCTATGCAATTTGAAGTTGGTTTTGATGGAAAGATAGCACATGTAGGGTCTCTCAATTTTGCAGTCACAGAAGAGTCAATTGCTGCTACAAAAAAACTTCCAAGAATGGGAGATAGGTGGTTCAAGAATTATCAATTGTTGTGCTCAAGTTACAACAGGGTGTTTAATCCTGAATTCGAGAGCATTTCAGGAGTGAAAGGGTATGCTAAGGAGTGGATAAAGCCAGATTTGGTCAATCCCCTTATTTTCATCGCAAGGTTAATTACATGTGAAGGTAGATACTCCAGCTTCAAAGCTTGTCACTTTATATTGTTGGCTCATTTTCTGTTCAATAAACCTTTAAACTTCCCTTTTTATTTTCTCAAAAGCTTGGAGAAAATGTCCTCTCAAGTGAGGAAAAATGTGACCAACCCCCATAATAGTCTCTTCCACCATGGTTTGATCAAACTCCTCATTCTTATCGAACTAGAGAAGCAGGGGCAAAGTTGGGATTCCTTTAGCTACCAATTTGCAAATCCTCACTTGACAGTTAAGACTAGAAAGAAGCCACTTAGCCTAAAAACTATCTCTCCATCCAAGCCTCACTCTCCAAAAAATCCAAACTCCCTTGCACAAACTCCCTCTTTACTGGAACAATACCAAAAGCTTGTTGATATTCCTACTTCTTCATCAGGGAAAAAGACCAAGAACAAAGACCAAAAGAAGCCTATTGTTGACCCCCCAATGCCTTCATTTTCTCTTGATCCATCACCTAAGAAGCCCCATGAAGTAATGAAGCAAGACTTTCCCATCATTCCCACAAACAAGAGAGGAGCCAACCGATTTGGTAAGGGACCCTTTCGGAAGAGTACTTGGAACATAAGAACCAAGCCTTATGCAAAGCCTCCACCTACTTCGGATCCTATCCAAGTATCCTCTGACCTTGAGAGCCCTCATAAGAAACCTAAAGAAGTCTATGCGGATGGATTAGAGCCACTAAGGAAAATGAAATTAGAACCTACCTCACCTTTCTGATCTCCCATCACACCTACTTCTCCCATGCCCACTCTTGATCCTAAAATTTATAAATTGACCACATATCTCAAAGGACCTAAGCCTTCCTCGAAGATCACTGATTATGCCCCAACTATAGAGGAGCTACAAATGGAAAACCATCAGCTTCTCCAACAATTAGAAGAGAGGAAGACAATAGATGCACACCTTCATCATGACAATGCAGTCTTTCAGGAAAAAGTTAACTCCCTTCAGTGGTTGGTCGATGGGATAACCCAATATAACCACAGCTTAAGAGAACAATTAAATAAACATAAGAGGAACAAGGATAATCCTACACAACAAGAAGGAGAGGCTTCTAAAGTCGACCCTCCTCAGCAAGCCTAGTTCCGAGGGATGACTTCTTTTTGTTTGTAGTGGGACTTTCAAGATCGTCGGTGTGGGGGTATGTTGAGCCCGAGATATGATCATCTTCATGACGTTATTATACACTTTTTTCCATATGTATATATGTATTTTTTATCTTTCAAAGGAGATTTTTGGAGAGTTTTATGGTAAAATGATATAATCAGCATGAGGTACATATAATTCATGTTTTGTGATGCAATCAAGTTTAATTTATCATATTTTATGGTTTCCAAGAGTTAATTCATGTTTTTCTGTTGTTACAAGGAAAAACGCACCATGTTTCTTGGTCTGACACTTGTTATAGCACTTGATCCAGCACTTGTTCCGGTACTTGATCCGACACTCATTCCGGTATCCAGTATTGCACAAAAACGTAAGGCAAGTTGGCGGTTATGGTATTGGTGGCCAGTGGTGGAAAAATCGAGCACATGTGTTTTTTTGTCATCACCCCCTCCATCTACTAATCTCAATACAACTCAATTTCAGTTGTCCAAAGAGGGCGCTTATTGGGTTCTTCTGTTTTGTTAGTTATTGATGCATTTAATGTAATTTTTTGAATTTAGAGGTGGTTCAACCCTCCTGTGGTCGACCACCTGGGTTGTAAGCTTATAAATACCAATAGGATAATCATTAGATTGTTAACCAAGTAGCATAAGCATCAGAATTGCCAGAAAAATGATTTTTCTCTGTTTCTAGCTTTTCATTGCCATAATAGTGCCAAAACTGCGTTTTTCGATTTTTATGGTGAATTTGGCCTGCTGAAGTCATGGTGTGATTTTGGAAAGTGAACATGACTTGATGGGAGGCCCACCAGCATTCTGGTAACTGTCTTCATGTTTATTTTTCATTTCCTAATTTAAATTTCTCTCTTTTTATTTTCTGTACATGTATAATTTTATTGTGCTAATCAGTTTGTTGTAGCTTACTGTTTTACTTCTTTTTGCAAGTTAGATGATGATATGTGTTAGTATGTGTTGATTTTGTATATTAGAAAAGGCTTGCAAGTCTCTCTCTCACTATACTAACCCTGTGTGCAACGTAGATGTTAAATTGTGCTTTCTTTTATATTTTTACAGTCAATCTTAGAACATATTTTTAATTAGAACAGAGCATAGTTTTAATCTGAGTTTCTTCTGACAAAGATTCATGGATGGATATATTTGCTTCCAGTTTTTGAATCATAGCTTTCTTACTTCAGTTTTAGATAGATTTCACTTGCTTAGTTATTGGTTAAATGTAATTTTCAATTCACTTTTTAATATCATGTTTTTAATTTATGTTTTCAGTCATTTTCTTATCATAGCTTGCATGATTAAACTAGACATAGTATAGTTTCCTTTCACGCAATTTCCTTTCATAGATTAAGATGCAATTGAATTTATTAATTAGATAATGATGACCTCATCATGATTTTGATGGTTTATACATGAATATGTAGGGTATTTAACGTTACTTTTATCATGGCTAAGTTTTCATTGGACTGTTTACTTCACACCTTTCATTTTGCCATTGAAATTAGTATTGAGCTTATGCCATTAGAACTGTCATTTATTGTCAAATGTCATTGAGATATCATCTGTCACCACCAAAGGCATCCACAAAACCACCAGCATTACATTTAAGTGTTTCATAGGTTAAAGTTAGTTTCTTTCTTTCATAAGTTAGAAAAGATAGTTTCTTGTTTTCATAAGTTTAGTTGATAGTCTTTCTTGCTTTCAATAGAATAGATTTCCTTTCATGCATTTCATTGAGCATTTAAATTTCCTTTCATGCAAGAGAAATAGTTTTGCATTAGGCATTTAGTTCACTTGCCTCTTAGGCTAGGTATTTGTTCAATGAGAAGTCTTTGCTTACTTGTCTTTTGCTTTATGCTTTTTCTTGCTTGCCTATTTTCTTTAATAGGTTAGTTAGGTGCTTTTGCTTGCTTGTCTATTTGCTTTAATAGGTTAGTTAGGTGTTTTTGCTTGCTTTTCTATTTTCTTTAATAGGTTATATAGGTTCTTTTTATTACTTGCTTATTTAATTTCTTTCATAGGGTAGTTGCTCATTGAATGTAGGTTGGTAAGTTAAAGGTAGTTTTCTTTCATCATTTTCTTAATATGCTTAGTAGTTTACCTTTTCTTACTGTCATGAACTATTTTGCTTTACATAGAGTTTTCATTCGCTTTCTTAGGAACTATCCAACAATCCTTGGCCCAAAAGTACTTAGGTTACCTAGTTTCAATTTGCTTAGTAGGATTTGTTCATTAGATAGGTTTGCTTGAGTAGATTAGCCCTAGATAGCTGCTTTCCTTAGTTAGTCTACACTCCTACAAACATTTTTACCTTTGGCATATATTTTGCTACAACTCTAAGTTTACTTACCCCGAGTTGACAATTTAATTGAGGGTAGTTTAGTGTCTTTTTTAGTACATATAAAACACCTAACACTCCTCATTCTCTAACAAAGAGCGACAATAGACTGGCCCATTGGGAAGCGGTGCATCGGGGGTTAGATCGATGGGGTGCTTGACCTAGCAGTGCAGAGGTAACCTTGTAGGTGAGGCGAATATATCCGAGTATTCTTCCAAGACCTTATCTAGTTGTTTCTCCTGTGTGGAGAGGTTGGCTGCAGAGACCCTGGATGTGGCTGTGATCTTTCACTTATTCTGAGAGTGAATCACGAAGAAGACAAACTTCCCCGTCTGAGAGATGACCTTCCTGCATTTCTTAGCAGAGATCAAGGAAATAGCACTAGGTGGGACTGCCTCGTGTATCTTGTACAATTTCCTGTTCAAAGTAATAATAACACTACAAGGCCTAGACTCATATACAACATGACGTTTCCATAAATAAGGTTGGTCCAAAAGAACATCACAAACTTCGAGAGGAGAAACATCACACAATACCTCATCTTTGAAGGACTTGATGTCGTATGACAGTCAGCATTGTTGGCTAACGTAGAGATCACTTCCTTGGTGGAGCCATCCAATGGTGTGGGGTTGTGGGTGCGACATTGTTGGCAGGGCCAACTGCTTGACGACCTCTGCTGAGATGAGGTTCTTATGGCTATTGCTATCAACAATGAAGTGCAACAGGGTGCCTTTTACCCACGTCTGTGAATGGAAGAGGCACTCTCCTTCTTCTGGCTTGTCTGGCTCACCAGGATGGAGCTTGGTGATAGTAACGGTGGCACTGGGTTCTGCGTCAATGATCCATCTTCCCCTTTCTATTTCTGGCTCAGAGTTAGAATCCGCATCTAATTCAAAGGCTTTCACTTTAGCCACCAGTGATTGTTTTGAGCGGAAGTCAACAGTGTTATGCAAAGGGCTCTTATGGAAGTCACACCACTTCCTGGTATCTTTCTTCGCCTTTCCAGTGTCCTTCTTTGCTTGCAGCTTGAACTGGTAGTCCTGATACTATCCATCTTTGCTCTATCCTTTGTTCTATGGGTTGCAGCCTCCCTTTTCTAGATTTTGTTGTGAGGGGTTCCCAGCCCCAAATTGTTGCGTCTTTTGTTTGAGCTTTTGCTCAATTTAGACGGCATATTGGTAGGCCTCGCCTAAAGATGAGATGTCCAGAAATTCCATTTTGGTATAGATGTATCTATGCAGAGCATTGCGATACATAAGCACCAAATGTCACTCCAAATCTTTGATACCCAGCTTGGTGCGCAAGGTATGGAATATATTTGTGAAATCGGCACTGCTTGGTCTCTTTCTTACCGCGGTGTGGTCCATTTGGTATACAGGTCATCATAACTTCTGACATGGTAGTATTGTTCCTTTATAACATCCCTGAAGGATTCCTAGGTGGCCATGACTGAAAAAAATGAGGTTTCCTGTGTTTCCTTTTTCTCACAAAAGGTTTCCCACCAATCTCTGACATGGGGAACGACTTTGAGGAGTGAAAAAGTAATATTTTCTATATTCAAAAAGTTATGGATAGAAAAATACCCTTCTAGTAGATTCAACCACTTTTCTACAACATCTGCATCTATCTGACCTTCAAATATAGGAATATCAAAGTTTATTTGTACCTTGAAGGGG
>JASDQU010010211.1:125342-135657 GCA_032191745.1 Picea mariana
AGAGCTATCTCAAGTGAGACTGTGCAGTACACTCTGTGTGTTGTGTTTCCTTCTAGGTTACCAGAGGGGCCGATAGTCTTTAAGGGATTTTGTTGGGAAGCTTCTTAGTTCTGAACCAGGGTCAATCTGTGATGGTCAATGATAATCAGAGTACCCCCATAAGGAATACTCAATACCAATATAAGAAGAGTAGATAAAGGTAGAAACCAACACTCACACTATATTTCTAGGATTATTTTTAGCTTCATGTAGTATTTTCTTGTAGGACTATTATAGTTCTTGTAGAAACTATTTAGCTCATGTAGAAACTTCTTGCAGGATTGTTTTAGCTCTAGATTTCAATTTATCTTAATATTATTTTCATGAAAATAGAAACAAAAAATAAGAATACATAGGGATTTATGTTGATTCAAGGGTTAGGCAAAAAGTATCTCATTTAGTCCATGCTTTAGTTTAACTTCTTTAATTACAGTTTTCTGTCATACACTAGAAATAATTCATATTTTTCATTCAGTTTGATTTTCATGGTTTAGTATGGTTTATTTCATGCAATTATATTACATTTTTTTTTTCTAGAGTCTACATTACTTTCTCTTCCAAATTGGTCTGTTTTTCATTCAAGAAATAGTTTAAAGTTTCTTTCTGTCATTTCAATTTCCTACACCATTTCATGCATTTCAACCCTTGATCAATATCATACCTATACTACTGTAAATGCATATTGCATATACATTGCACAAAACCTCTCAAGTTTGTACCAACCATGGGTTGACAAAGTAAAGTAAGAGACAACGATACAATAACATTATTGTTGTTATTCTAAGGTCCATAATTGTTTGGCATCGTTTCCAGGGAGGTGCTAAATTCTGCATATAATTTTCCTTTTTGTTTTCTTTTGTGTGACTTAGAGAAGTAAAAAAGATACCTCAGTCATAAGTCCAACCTCACTATATAATTTTTCTAGTGTAAAATCCCAAGTGTTATCACTTCATGTGAGTATTTTTAAATCTTTGTCACACTCTTTTGCATTATATATAAAAAAGAAAAAAAATATTTTTACTTTCTTTAATTTCATGAATTACTAGACCGAGAGATAGGAAAGGATGTTTTTTACCGAAAACCCCCACCCCAAAAGCAAGTCCAAGAAATCCAGAGATTGGTTCTGAAACACTTGAAAGTTTCTTGGAAATGGAACTGTTATGAGGAAAATCACTCTATGGCATGGGGTAAACCACAACAGACAGAATGACTGCAAAAATCAACTCTAATCTCAAGTATGCTATATAAATGAAAATTATAACAATATAATATAAAGAGCCTACCTCATCCGGATGTTCGATGAAGACCACCGTTGATCACTCGACTCAAAGATTTATACTTGCAACTTGTCCTTAACAACTAATATATGCAAGCATATGGTGATAGTATATATTGTTAGCACATATAATATCATAATCCATCAACATTCATAAAAAATATTCCCATGGAATAACAATTCAAATATTTGCAAGATATTAATTGGATGAGAAAAGAGTATTTCTATTAAAATATGATCAACAAAAGTATATGAATGGTAAAATTTCATGTCAGCACGTCTCAAAACCAAGAAACTAATTCCCTTCTGGCTGGGCCTCCACCACTTAAATCCTCCGCCAAAGGCAAGCTCACATAAGGGAGACAATGAGGTTCTCCATCAAAGAGGGAAGAGCTTGGGGGATGAACAATGTGTTTAAACTTTAAAGGACAAAGGGATGCAGACTCAATATGAAGTGAATAATCTCCCGAGAGTAAATTTTCTCTCAAAAGTTGAATTCTTCTCCCTTTCCACGATTTGGATATGGTCCATTTATAACATTCAAATGGAACTGAAGGGCCGAGTCAGAACGTTTCCAGTTTATGGAAGGTCAAGGATCATGGATCTCATGACGTGACATGGAAAATCGACACAATTTTTAACTTTTAGCACCAAACTCGATGTACGATGATTGTAGTGGTGCAACCTATGTATACGCATGCTTTGTAACTAATAGGGCGCGTATATTTGGAAAAATATGATTTTTATCTTTGGGAAGTGAAAAAGGGGACTTCAAGTCTGCATAGGTAAATACAAAATTCCTTCTGAGAAACTTGCATGGGGTGAGGAAAATCTTGCTATAAAATATTCCCCCCTAATGTGTGAGGTTATAGGAGTATCTGCGATGGCCGAAATACATTATAATTCCCATAAGTGGAGTAATGGAAACCTAGCTGGATGAGCTAGTTGCTCATGAGAATATTACAATCCATAATGAATTTTTACACATGGATGCTAATTGAATTACACTGCAGATCCATGTGGAAATATACCAAACAATTGTTCATGGTCATGAATAGGAAATAAAAAGTAGATATGTGCCATATTCACGAACAAGGCCTAGTGAAAACCAGTCTCAAAATCAATATGAATATATCTGTATACAATGGAGTACAATCTAATCTCCCATGATCAATGAATTCATCTAGGTACTGGTCCAATGAATGATAGAAACAACTTAGGAAAGATGCGACTATAAACTGATGTCTTCAATTCTTCTACACGATCCACTAAAGGTGCAAGTCTACATCATGTGAATAAAGGAGTTGAGGTCGAACACAATGACACTTCATTTGATTACTATTCATTAAGGTATATTGTTAAAAAATGTGAGACAACCTACCAATAATGAAAGTAGGTATCAAGGCACCGAGTACATCCTTAAAAGTGTGAATAAAGGTGTTTAGGTCGAACACTTAAAGAATCATCGATCAAGAGACATTGATGTATTCCCAACTGTCAATGGAAATAGAACCTACCAATGATGACTGCAAGCCTTTAGGTACTCATATGACTCTAGGCCTTGTTATATCCCTAATTTGCACCAGACATGCATAACTAGCAACAGGCCATCTTACTTACTATTTTTTCCAAGCCAATACTTAATAACTCTTATTAAAAACCAAATTTTTGAAGATGTACACACTTTGCACCACTACTACCCGCATATGTATGCTAGTTGCA
Organism: Picea mariana; assembly: GCA_032191745.1. Lineage (NCBI taxonomy): Eukaryota > Viridiplantae > Streptophyta > Pinopsida > Pinales > Pinaceae > Picea > Picea mariana. Next base: position 128,380 of record JASDQU010010211.1, read on the forward strand.
TCACTATTTCCTACGTACGTATGGTAGATGCACCATTACATCCCGCGTATACCCACAAAAGTTGCAAAAAATAAAAATTTGCGATGGAATACGGGATTTTGGGTAGTTTCCTAACCAATTGACTGCCCGTAGCCCATCACCCAACCGAATAACTATATTTTTGGCATATAAAAGAAGGTGTTGGGATCCCATTCCAAGGAGAAGCATGAAAGCAGTGCAACTCTTCCCATTTCCTAATCCCCCCTTGCCCCAAGAATTTGCAGCCACATTGTGAGTTTGAGCCAGAATTCCCCATTCTTTCCGTTTTTCCTCATCCATAAGTCTATGCCCATTCTCTAGAGAGAAGTGTGAGAGAAGAAGGATACGTGGAAGCAATTGGAGCTTGGTGAAGAGGATCCAAGGACTAGGTTCGAGGAGCATTCAACGATCTTGTTTTGTAAGTGAATTTATGAGATTAATATAAATAAGTACTTTTGTCGTCCCACCATATGATGTGTTTTATCTTTATGTTGGATTTACATTTTGTTATGACATCTACCCCATTAATCCATATATAGAATGAATGTTTGTAGTTTCTTGTTTGTGTTTTGGTGAATGTAGGTTATCCTTGGGAGGATATTTGCAGTCGAGAAGTGACCGAATGCATTGTGATCGACACCGGATGTAGAGTATGAGGCAAGAATACCAGATCCCTATACTTTTTACTTTATATATGAATGTGGGGTGTTGTTGGGATAGTAGTTAAAGGTAGGAGACTTTAGATGGTTATATCTGCCTGCACTTTATAACCCTAGTGTAGTCCATAGGGGGGTTTTCCCACTATAGCAGAATTGGCAACCATACTGGGGAACCTCTAGGGTTTTTAGGGAATTTTTGTTTTTTGGGTATATTTAATTGGTTTATTTACTGTTTTTTTGAGTTTCAGTAAGTTTCAGTGCCTTTAAGGGATTCTGGTCTTCCATGCCAGTACTCCCTGCATGTGCTTGACTATTGATTTTTCTTTTTAGAGAAGTCACAAAGGTGTACGCTATCTATAGTGGGTTTTCACATGTACATATGCACCCTATCTTTGGACAACTCACACACATACGCAGGTTGTTGAAGTATCAGTTGTGTGCCTGTGTCAGGAAACTATTTTTTAAAAGAAGAGGCAGTCATCCTCTTCCTTGAATGAAGCCATATTTCTCAAGGGTTTTCTTGATTTATCCCTAGTCTCTGTTTCTTACAGTTTTTGGCCTAGGTTTGACAACAATTATCTTTTTCTTTATCAAGATTTCTTGTGTTTTCTTGATTAGGGTTTGAGACAAGTTTTGTGAGTTTTTCTGATTAACTTGTTTAGTATTGTCAGTAACTCTCTGTGAGTCATAGAATACTAGAAGTTGGTTTTTGGTCTCGTCTTGTCTTCACTTTTCCCTTTTTACTTGCTTTAGAAGAAAATAAAAGAATTCATTTTCAAGTTTCTTATTTTGGAGCATATAAAAAAAAATCAGTTTCTGGTTTGGTTAAGTAGTTAGGTTAGTTTTTTTTTTTTTTTCAGCAAGAAGAGTGCTTTCTTAAGTTCTTTACTGAATACTTAGGACTTTAAGTAACTCGTAGTCAAGTGAAATTTAGTTTTGAGTTTTTCTTTTAAAATATCATAGAGAGAAAAGTTAGTTAGAAAAGTTAGTTAAAGAGTGTTCAATTTGCAAATCTTTGTTTGTTGAATTAGAAGTAATTTTGTTTCCAGCATTTGTTCTTCTCTTTCATCTCTTAACAATCACCATCAGTTTCATTTATGTTCCTTTGAATTAAGATAAACCACATAAAATTAACACTTAATTAAAATTAATTAGACTTTGTGTTTGTAGGGTCCATTAACTAGATTAGGCTAGAGCCTTGATTTAGGTTGGAGAGGAAACTCTTCAAGGCTACAAAAAAAACATAGGATTCTGTGCTAGGGGGTGAAAAATTCCAGTAACGTGGAAACTATCTGGGACCCCCATCTCACACAGGGGATAAACACGAGGTCACATGAAAAAAGGCAGTGGATATAACCCCTCCAAAGCCAGACCAATCGTAGTGGAGGAACGCATATAGATGACTTATCTTGGGATTAAGTTGATCACANTTCATACCTTTCTCATTGCATCCCACTCAACTGTCGACTATACCCACCTGGTAGTTGTTCACAAGCTGACAACCTAGTTGACTTTGATTTTAGGGACTTACATAGGTGACTGCTGGGGTATACCAAGGTACCTAGGGCAGACATCAGACCACACTTTGTAGAGTATAACCAGAGGGTGATTTCATGTTTGAATTTCACTTGCACCAATAAGTTGCTCTAGTGTTGGTTGTTGTAACTATTCTTCCAACTAGTAATTGTGGTTTTCTTGCTGCATCTCATAGGAAATTTTTCTAGTGCGTGTTTTGGTATTCAACATTAGAAATCCTTAGTGTGTCTTTGATCCTCTCACACAGTGGAATATCAAGAGCTCCGCTGATCGTGAAGGATTTTGGGCCTGCTGTCGGTTAACTTGGAGCCACTACCGCGACCGTGAAGGTGAAGACTTGACCAGGAAGGGTCATTTGAGGCGACCGAGCCACCAGAAGTTGTACACAAGCCATCTCCAAGAGGAGAAATTTAGTTGTTGGATGGACCAACTATTTTTGACCTTGGAGCAAAAACTCTCATTCTGTATAACTCTCTGATCACTGACTTGTTAGTGCCACTTATGATACTGATTTCCCCTGCAAGGGTAACGTATCATGAGTGTCAAATAATCCTGCAAGTAGTGATGGAAGAAAATGATACTACTTTGTCAGGGAGTCCTCATACTCCCTCTATGGCTGCCACAACTGGGGGTGTTCTGCCTCCTAACTCACCTTTGCAGGTCCGGGCCACTATGGTATTGATCGCCTATACCTCGGGCCTCGGTCTGATTCCGTCCATGGCGACAATCAATGCACCGTTTACACAGAGTACGCCGAGCCCTCCGTTTTCATATAGGATGCCCAAATTTGACACAAACTCAGTCCTTTCCTACTCCACCTTACAGACTTTGGGTCTGGGGGCAGGGAGCTCTAAAATGGAGATCGTATGAAAATGTTATGACCTCAAGAAGTTGATGTACTAACTTACCCAAATGGGGCCCACATGATTTTTGGCGCTTCATCTCCTAAGGTTAGGTTTTTGGATGTCTATGGTTTTTGGAATTCCTGTTTATTGTAAAAAGGCCTTCAGATCCTCATTTTAATCATCTTCTTGCGAATGGAAGTATCCATCACATCTCTTCTCAGAGATAAGCTGCCACCATTCTAACGACTCTTTCACTCTATATTTTTACAGTCTCTGTACATTTCTTTCATTAATAGAAATCATGTATTACTATACCTCTGTGACTCTTGTTATATTTCTGATATATGTCTGTTATATTTTTGTCTCTCTTGCAATATCTATGAATATTTTTGTGTTATCTCTTCGCTCTCATTTCATATTGAAAATAATCTGGATCACAACGCCAGCACAAAACTGTTGGCCAACTTTGAGCAAACAAAGGATGACCATATCTCAGATCACATCTGAGAATGGCAGCGCTGGAAGAGTTTGATTAAAGTACCAGTTCCACTGACATTCCTACTGGAATGGTTCCTTAAGTCTTTGGTACCCCAGTTATCCAAATATGTAGCAATGTCGATGGTCTTTTCATAGGAAGAAGCGATAATGAGAGCTCAAAAACTAAAGATGATTTACTCTCAATCTAGTTTTCTTTATGAAGTTTTTCCAGATGCGTCGTGGTCTAATCTTGATAAGACCAGACATAATTCTAGACAACATGCTGACGACATTGTTGGTTCAGCATAAGCAAAGCCCCCTGATCCACTGTCAAACCAATTGCAACAATTATTGATACATCAGACAGTGGCCAAACCAACTCCTAGTTCGACTGTTCCCTCTGCTCAGATGTTGGATGTACACAACATGCAATCGACAAACACAAAGGCCAACTAGCAGGCCAAAGGGAAGAAAAAGAAGCGAAAGAAGGGTAAGGGAGATAAGAAACCCACCAATAATGATGGTGGGTGAAACACAGAGAGAAAGAAGTCAAAGTATCCGTGCAACCTCTACACGGAAGACCACTCGACTCAGTTGTTCCCTCAACTCGCGGAGGCCCAAAATTTATTGGCACAATAACAACCTATAGTGTTAATGAACCCATTCCCTCATGGGAAAAATTTAACTCAAGCCTCTATGAATGTGGATGGGGGCATTTAGGGACCCCCTTCATCATCTAACAATCCTTTGAATTTAAATTTCTATATGTTGAAAGGTGAAGCTCACATAGCTACTAGGGAACATTATTATGGAACACTAAGTACTACCGAAAAGAGAAAAGAAGATGAAAAACCGTCTGCTCCTCTCCAAATTGAGAGAACAATGGGTGAAACAATGACATGCATCTTGAAAGGGGCATTCAATAAGGCTTCACATAATCCAAGCGTGAGGGCCTCCCAAAAATACTCTGTGGTGGAGGATTTGTCACAAACCCCTTAAACGATGTCTTCTTTGGAGGTCCTCGAGATCTACCCTTCGCAGAGAAAGGTTGTGCTAGCCTCCTTAGGATCTGCTGAGACATGTAATCTGGGAACTGTCATGCTTGATATAACTGAATTGAAACCTCATCTCCCATACCACGTCGCATTTCAGATAGTAGTGGCTCACCCCATGAAATCATCTACCCAGAATATTTTCTGTACGATGGTTGATGAGGGTGCCTCGACATGCGTGATGTAATTAGTGTGTTCAAAGGCCATTGGAAAACCTATTCTGTCTCCTTCACCTAATCTTCTTACGAATTTTGATGGTCATTCTTTCAGACCACATGGAATCATTCCTTCTTTCCCTGTGCAGCTAGGAGGGAAGACTATGTGCATCGAAGTTGAATTGGTCGATGCACCTCTCGACTACAACCTCCTGTTAGGAAGGAGTTGGACATATGTCATGCATGCAGTGGTTGCCATAGTTTTTTGGGTCTTTTTGTTTCCACATGAGGGTTGAATCGTAACCATTGATCAATTTTTCTTCTCCAGACCTGACCCTCCATCGGGGGCATCCACGATATCGATGTGTGATAACCCACAACCCGATGTCATCAACATGTGGTTTGGTTTGTGCCCACCTCTCATGGGTACTTTCGATTACCCACCTCCTTCCGGTGATGTCAAAATGATATCGATTGTCTCTGACTAGTCTAAGGCTGAAATATTTTCAGTGTTGTCGTTCCACACGACCTACTTTAATGATCCATGGATTCTTCCTTCCCCGTTAGTCATGATGGAAGGGACAGGGCACCATGGCATGTCCATGCCCTTATTTTTGGTATAAGTTGCATACTCTATAGTCCATCAAGATTCATCCAACCTCGATATGACTCCTGCATCGAAGTTAGATCCAATTCTTGAGCCAGCCTGGGCTCAAGGTTCCCTTTCCACTACTGATTCCTTAGATTTGGTCTTGCCCTCTGAGGAGGCAATTTTAGAGGCATTGACTGGTCCTGAAAGACCCTAGGATGATATCCATCACATATCACATTTCATCCCAGAGTTAGGAAGAATAGAGGTAGGAGAATTTGTGTTGACTATGAATGGAGATAGGTCTTGTCCTATCAATTCTTTGGCTATGCACACAGTTTATGCTTAAGGTAATATGGAAACCATCGCTAAAACAATACCTATTGATATCTCCAAAACCCCTGGAGTTGTGGAGAATGTCTTCATCGGAGTGGATTTTTCCCCCGAGGAGATTCAAATCTATACATATTTATTTAAAGAATTCTGTGATGTTTTTTCCTGGTCTTATGAGGAAATGCTAGGCATTGATACAAGAATCGTTGAAAATGAAATCACAACTTACTTTGAAGCCAAACCGGTCCAACAAAAGCTTCATCCATTTAATCCTCGGAAAGAAGCAACTATTAAGGATGAATTAGAGAAACTACTCAAAGTTGGTTTCATATACCCCATCAAATTGACTCAATGGGTGTCGAATCCTATTCCAGTCAACAAAAAACAGGGTACGATTCACGTATGTGAAAAATTTCATGATTTGAACAAGGCTTGTCCAAAGGATAATTTCCCCACCCCATTTATTGACAAGATTGTCAATGAATGTGCATGCTATGAGGTCTTTTATTTCATCGATGGTTTCTTGGGATACAATCAGATACAGATCAAACCTAAGGACCAACATAAAACAACTTTTATCTATCCCTGGGGTACATTTTCTTATCGAAAGATGCCTTTTGGCCTGAAGAATGTTGGAGCTACTTTTTAGCGGGCCATGTCTTTTTCTTTCCACGATCTCAAACACCTAGTTGAGGCTTATCTCGATGATTTAGCGTCACGATCTTGCAAGAGAGATGATCATCCCACTGTTAGGACCACACAATGTACCTTTTTGCCTATACTTTTTTCCACCATTATACTCTTGATCACCTGCATTTAGACTCATACTATCACTTTATCTGATCATCTCAAAGGTATACAATGTCCCTTCTCATTACTATACGTTTAATTTGTTTTGCATGATATTTTATATCACTCTCATACTTAACCATTGATTAGAAATGCATAAGTGTCCAAAATTGCAGATTTGTATTTAAGGCCCATTGTTGAAACACAGAACTGATGCTGAAACACGGAGCTGCTACACAGCCCGAGGTCACAGATGCTGAAACACAGAGCTGCTACACAGTCCAAGGTCACAGATGCTGAAACACAGAGCTGCTACACAGTCCGAGGATGCAGATGCTGAAACACAGAGCTGTTACACAGTCCAGAGTTGCATATGTTGAAACATAGAGGAAACCGCTAGAACCGACGATGCTGAAACACAAGGAAGCCGCCACAGTCAGTGGTCAACACAGTCAGAGCACAATTCACGTGGCTGAAATAGCCCATGAATTGCGATGCTGAAACAACATCAGCAACGATGAGAAGAAGCTGTTACACCAGCCGCAACAACAATACCTCGTTCAGTTCTTGTAATAACATTCGGTTGCATGAAACCAGGACATCCTATGCTGATTTAGAAAGAAGATCCAATCTAGGATAGGATTCAGATATGCATTGTAATGATTGTATCGAAGGGATTTCCTCTTTAAATCAGAGGAAATCACCATTCGAAAGGGGAAAGTTTTTATGTATTGAAGCAACTCCAGAGAAGCGGGACGTGTTCTATTCTTTCCAAATTGTAATGTGATATTTTGACAGATGAATATAAGACTGCTTTGAGTATCC
>JASDQU010010211.1:135693-150671 GCA_032191745.1 Picea mariana
CAGGAAGAAGAGTGCTTTCTTAAGTTCTTTACTGAATACTTAGGACTTTAAGTAACTCGTAGTCAATGAAATTTAGTTTTGAGTTTTTCTTTTAAAATATCATAGAGAGAAAAGTTAGTTAGAAAAGTTAGTTAAAGAGTGTTCAATTTGCAAATCTTTGTTTGTTGAATTAGAAGTAATTTTGTTTCCAGCATTTGTTCTTCTCTTTCGTCTCTTAACAATCACCATCAGTTTCATTTATGTTCCTTTGAATTAAGAGAAACCACTTAAAATTAACACTTAATTAAAATTAATTAGACTTTGTGTTTGTAGGGTCCATTAACTAGATTAGGCTAGAGCCTTGATTTAGGTTGGAGAGGAAACTCTTCAAGGCTACAAAAAAAACATAGGATTCTGTGCTAGGGGGTGAAAAAGTCCAGTAACGTGGAAACTATCTGGGACCCCCATCTCACACAGGGGATAAACACGAGGTCACATGCAGAAAGGTAGTGGATATAACCCCTCCAAAGCCAGACCAATCATAGTGGAGGAACACATATAGATGACTTATCTTGGGATTAAGTTGATCACATTTTCCATGGAGCTTCGTGGGTCTTGAATCCATTCAAGGTCCCCATTCATCTTCTAGAACACTTTCTTTTGATACCCTCAATAAGTTTCATGCTTGATACCTTGCTCATTGCATCCCACTCAACTGTCGACTATACTCGCCTAGTAGTTGTTCACAAGCTGACAACCTAGTTGACTTTGATTTTAGGGACTTACATAGGTGACTGCAGGGGTATACCACGGTACCTAGGGAAGACATCAGACCACACTTTGCAGAGTATAACCAGAGGGTGATTTCATGTTTGAATTTCACTTGCACCAATAAGTTGCTCTAGTGTTGGTTGTTGTAACTATTCTTCCAACTAGTAATAGTGGTTTTCTTGCTGCATCTCATAGGAAATTTTTCCAGTGCGTGTTTTGGTCTTCAACATTAGAAATCCTTAGTGTGTCTTTGATCCTCTCACACAGTGGAATATCAAGAGCTCCACCCATCGCGAAGGATTTTGGGCCTGCTGCCGGTTAACTTGGAGCCACTACCGTGATTGTGAAGGTGAAGACTTGACCAGGAAGGGTCATTTGAGGCGACCGATCCACCAGAAGTTGTACACAAGCCATCTCTAAGAGGAGAAATTTCATTGTTGGATGGACCAACTATTTTTGACCTTGGAGTAGAAGCTCTCATTCTGTATAACTCTTTGATCACTGACTTGTTAGTGCCACTTATGATACTAATTTCCCCTGCAAGGGTAACGTATCATGAGTGTCAAATAATCCTGCAAGTAGTGATGGAAGAAAATGCTACTACTTTGTCAGGGAGTCCTCATACTCCCTTTATGGCTGCCACAACTGGGGGTGTTCTGCCTCCTAACTTACCTTTGCAGGTCCGGGCCACTATGGTATCGACCGCCTATACCTCGGGCCTCGGTCTGATTCCGTCCATGGCGACGATCACTGCACCGTTTACACAGAGTACGAAGGGCCCTCCGTTTTCATAGAGGATGCCCAAATTTGACACAAACTCAGTCCTCTCCTACTCCACCTTACAGACTTTGGGTCTAGGGGCAGGGAGCTCTAAAATGGAGATCGTATGAAAAAGTTATGACCTCAGGAAGTTGATGTACTAACTTACCCAAATGGGGCCCACATGATTTTTGGCGCTTCATCTCCTAAGGTTAGGTTTTTGGATGTCTATGGTTTTTGGAATTCCTGTTTATTGTAAAAAGGCCTTCAAATCCTCATTTTAATCATCTTCTTGCGAATGCAAGTATCCATCACATCTCTTCTCAAAGATAAGCTGCCACCATTCTAACAACTCTTTCACTCTATATTTTTACAGTCTCTGTACATTTGTTTCATTAATAGAAATCATGTATTACTATACCTCTATGACTCTTGTTATATTTCTGATATATGTCTGTTATATTTTTGTCTCTCTTGCAATATCTATGAATATTTTTGTGTTATATCTTCACTCTCATTTCATATTGAAAATAATCCGGATCACGACGCCAGCACAAAACTGTTGGCCAACTTTGAGCAAACAAAGGTTGACCATATCTCAGATCACATCTGAGAATGGCGGCGCTGGAAGAGTTTGATTAAAGTACCAGTTCCACCGACATTCCTGCTAGAATGGTTCCTTAAGTCTTTGGTACCCCAGTTATCCAAATATGTAGCAATGTCGATGGTCTTTTCATAGGAAGAAGCGATAATGAGAGCTCAACAACTAAATATGATTTACTCTCAGTCTAGTTTTCTTTATGAAGTTTTTCTAGATGCGTCGTGGTCTATTCTTGACAAGACAAGACATAATTCTAGACAACATGTTGACGACATTGTTGGTTCAGCATAAGCAAAGCCCACTGATCCACTGTCAAACCAATTGCAACAATTATTGATACATCAGACAGTGGCCAACCCAACTCCTAGTTCGATTGTTCCCTCTGCTCAGATGTTGTATGTACACAACGCGCAATCGATAAACACAAAGGCTAACTAGTAGGCCGAAGGGAAGAAAAAGAAGCGAAAGAAGGGTAAGGGGGATAAGAAACCCACCAATAATGATGGCGGGTGCAACACAGAGAGAAAGAAGTCAAAGTATCCATGCAACCTCTACGCGGAAGACCACTCGACTCAGTTGTGCCCTCAACTTGCGGAGGCCCAAAATTTATTGGTACAATAACAACCTATAGTGTTAACGAACCCATTCCCTCATGGGAAAAATTTAAATCAAGCCTCTATGAATGTGGATGGGGGCATTTAGGGACCCCCTTCATCATCTAACAATCCTTCGAATTTAAATTTCTATATGTTGAAAGGTGAAGCTCACATAGCTACTAGGGAACATTATTATGGAACACTAAGTACTACCGAAAAGGGAAAAGAAGCTGAAAACCCGTCTGCTCCTCTCCAAATCGAGAGAACAATGGGTGAAACAATGACATGCATCTTGAAAGGGGCATTCAATAAGGCTTCACATAATCCAAGCGTGAGGCCCTCCCAAAAATACTCTGTGGTGGAGGATTTGTTACAAACCCCTTAAACGATGTCTTCTTTGGAGGTCCTCAAGATCTACCCTTCGCAGAGAAAGGTTGTGCTAGCCTCCTTAGGATCTGCTGAGACATGTAATCTGGGAACTATCATGCTTGATATAACTGAATTGAAAACTCATCTCCCATACCACGTTGCATTTCAGATAGTAGTGGCTCACCCCATGAAATCATCTACCCAGAATATTTTCTATACGATGGTTGATGAGGGTGCCTCGACATGCGTGATGTCATTAGTGTCTTCAAAGGCCATTGAAAAACCTATTCTGTCTCCTTCACCTACTCTTCTTACGGATTTTGATGGTCGTTCTTTTAGACCACATGGAATCATTCCTTCTTTCCCTGTGCTGTTAGGAGGGAAGACTATGTGCATCGAAGTTGAATTGGTCGATGCGCCTCTCGACTACAACCTCCTGTTAGGAAGGAGTTGGACATATGTCATGCATGCAGTGGTTGCTATAGTTTTTTGGGTCTTTTTGTTTCCACATGAGGGTTGAATCATAACCATTGATCAATTTTCCTTCTCCAAACCTGACCCTCCATCGGGGGCATCCACGGTCTCGATGATTGATAACCCATAACCCAACGTCATCAACATGTGGGTTGGTTTGTGCCCACCTCTCATGGGTACTTTCGATTACCCACCTCCTTCCAGTGATGTCAAAATGATATCGATTGTCCCTGACTAGTCTAAGGCTGAAATATTTTCAGTGTTGTCGTTCCACACAACCTACTTTAATGATACATGGATTCTTCCTTCCCCGTCAGTCATGATGGAAGGGACAGGGCACCATGGCATGTCCATGCCCTTATCTGTGGTATAAGTTGCATACTCTGTAGTCCATCAAGATTCATCCAACCTCGATATGACTCCTGCATCGGAGTTAGATCCAATTCTTGAGCCAGCCTGGGCTCAAGGTTCCCTTGCCACTACTGATTCCTTAGATTTGGTCTTGCCCTTTGAGGAGGCAATTTTAGAGGCATTGACTGGTCCTGAAAGACCCTAGGATGATATCCATCACAGATCACATTTCATCCCAGAGTTAGGAAGAATAGAGGTAGGAGAATTTGTGTTGACTATGAATGGAGATAGGTCTTGTCCTATCAATTCTTTGGCTATGCACACAGTTTATGCTTAAGGTAATATGGAAACCATCACTAAAACGATACCTATTGATATCTCCAGAACCCCTGGAGTTGTGGAGAATGTCTTCATCAGAGTGGATTTTTCCCCTGAGGAGATTCAAATCTATACATATTTATTTAAAGAATTCTGTGACGTTTTTTCCTGGTCTTATGAGGAAATGCTAGGCATTGATACAAGAATCGTTGAAAATGAAATCACAACTTACTTTGAAGCCAAACCGGTCCAACAAAAGCTTCATCCAGTTAATCCTCGAAAAGAAGCAACTATTAAGGATGAATTAGAGAAACTACTCAAAGTTGGTTTCATCTACCCCATCAAATTGACTCAATGGGTGCCGAATCCTATTCCAGTCAACAAAAAACAGGGTACAATTCACGTATGTGCAAACTTTCATGATTTGAACAAGGCTTGTCCAAAGGATAATTTCCCCACCCCATTTATTGACCAGATTGTCAATGAATGTGCATGCTACGAGGTCTTTTATTTCATGGATGGTTTCTTGGGATACAATCAGATACAGATCAAACCTGAGGACCAACATAAAACACCTTTTATCTGTCTGTGGGGTACATTTTCTTATCGAAAGATGCCTTTTGGCCTGAAGAATTTTGGAGCTACTTTTCAGCGGGCCATGTATTTTTCTTTCCACGATCTCAAACACCTAGTTGAGGCTTATCTCGATGATTTAACATCACGATCTTGAAAGAGAGATGATCATCCCACACACACATCCAACTTCTCTTTGAGTGATGTCGCTACTATCGGATTCGCTTGAATCCAAAAAAATGCAGTTTTTGCATGACATCGGGTCATCTGTTAGGTTTTATAGTTTCAAAAATAGGGATCATGGTAGATCCTCTAAAGGTTGAGGTGATAGTTTAGTTGCCTCCCCCGTGCACAGTCCCTTAGCTTCATAGTTTACAGGGAAAAGCAAACTTTTTACGACGTTTCATCGCAAACTATGACAAGATCACAAAAAATTTTGTGATTTTAATAAAGAAGGATGTTTCTTTCCATTGGGATGAAGCTGCTCAATGCTCTTTCAAAGCATTGAAATGCACCCTCATGTCTTCCCCCTTGCTTCAGCCACCCAATTATAATAAATATTTTTTATTTTATTTGGCTGCTGCAGAGTCGACCATCGACATGGTATTGGTTCAAGAGGACGATTTGATTGAAGAGCACATGATTTACTACCTTATATGAGGCCTAGTTGGACCAGAAATCAACTACTCCCATGTTGAGAAACTTGCGTTGGCAGAATTTCATGCTGTCCAACGGTTCCGTCACTATATCTTATTTCGTAAGACCACCGTCATTGTCGTTGTGAATGCATTCCAATATGTGTTGACATGACATGTGATTGACAGAAATATCAGTAGATGGATAAATTTGTTTTGGCGAAATCCAAAAAGTCATTGGTCTTTGCGGAACTCATCTCGGAACTTTTGGTTGAGTCAGGTGATGTTACACTCGAACAGTCTCCTATTAAAGGAGATATTTTTTTGATTGCATCTTCGGATCCCTGGTACAGAGATATACTAGTCTATCTCCAGACTTTGAAGTGCCCTACCTCCACTTCTCGTGATGAGTGTCGAGGCATACACCATCAAGAAAAAAATTATCTTATTCTCGAAGACACTTTTTATTGTCGAGGTATAGATTGCATTCTTCGTCGATGTCTCACCCATGAAGAAGTAGAACTCATGCTTAACGAATTCCACACTGGAGCATGTGGTGATCATTTGTCTACGTTGGAAACAACCCAAAATATTCTATGAGCCGGTTATTATTGGCCGATGTTAATCAAAGATTGCGTTGAATCGGTCAAGAAGTGCCACCCTGTGTTAGATATTATCATGGAAGATGAGGGCACATCCTACTCCATGTTTCCTGTCATCATAGTTGGCCCCTTCACCAAGTGGGGGATTGATTATACTACATGTCACCCCCCTTCATCCAAGGGGCACCTCTATATCATCGTAGAAGTAGACTACTTTACCAAGTGGGTCGAAGCTATGCTAATGTTCAAGGATGATGGAGAGACATCACTCTCTTCTTGTTTAATCAGATAATAGCAAGGTTTGATGTCTCAAAGGAGATTGTCATTGACCATGGCAGTTGCTTTCATAACAAAATGATGTTTGAATTAACATAAAATATTAGGTTGAGGCAAGAACACTCATCACCTTATTACCCACAAGCGAATGGTAAGGTGGAAGTTGTGAATAAGTCGTTGAAGACCATTATACAGTGAACAATCAATTTGTCCAAGTCAAATTGGAACTTGTTGTTATACTCAACATTTTGGGCCTATCGAACGTGTGTAAAGACTACCACTAGTTTCTCACCTTTTCAACTTGTTTACGGGTTGGAATCAGTCTTGCCTATAGAATGCTAGATCCCATCTCTTAAGTTGGTAGTACAGTTATTGCCAGACACTTCACCGCTTGAGGAATGCTTATTATATCTCGAGCAGCTCGATTAGCAATGACGTGATGCAGCATTGGATAATGAGGCTCATAAGCAAAGATTTAAGTGTCAGTATGACCAATCCATTCGTCCTCATACTTTCTATGAAGGCGACCTTGTCTTGGTCTATGACCAAGATAAGGATCCCCTAGGGGCAGGAAAATTCAAACCCATGTGGTTCAGACCGTTCATCGTGAAGGAAGTATTAAATAAGGGCACTTATCGTCTGGTTGATTTTGAAGGGAATGCTTTAGTGGAACCTATAAATGGTCTCTACCTCAAGAAGTATCACTCGTAGGTGAGTCGCCTTAAGTGACTTTTTGTACATATGTATAGTTCTTTTTTAGTTTTTATCTTTTTGGTATTATGGGCGTGTCATTTTGATGTCATATTTTTCACTGTGGAAAATGTCAAGTGAATCAGACTTGTTTGTTGTATTTGCAGATGGTGCTAGCTGGCACACTAGGAGGCTTGCTTCTGCAGCTTGGGTGATCTTCACACCTCAAGTCCAGTTGTTATCTTCTATAGGTATCTGTTTAGGTGACGCCACAAACAATGTCACTAAATACAGTGCAGTAATAGATTTTATTCGTGACACCTTTTCACATGGTATCTCTTACCTCTAGGTATACTTAGATGCACAATTGGTTGTGTCCTAGTTAAATGGGGTTTACCGCATTTACAATCCTACTCTATATCGACAATTCCTTAGAGTACGCCACTTAGAACGTTGTTTTGATTACATTATGTATATCCATGTTCCTAGGCGATTGAATCAAATGATAGATACTCTAGCTAATCAAGTATTAGATTGTCATATTGCACACATGTAAAACGAAAAGCACACACATACACATGTAAATACATTTGTAAATAAATGTAATCCATAAGACATAAAAAGATGTATATGTATGTATGTATGTTACATAACATAATAAGTCTGTTACATAACATGGGGCTTATGCCCTAAAAAAAAATACAAAGAGTGCCCCCGACACAAAAATGGTCCACCCTAAGCTAAGGATGAGGCCGGTTGGCCTTGCCGTAGTGGAATACAGTGTTTTCCAAACGTTGAAATAGCTGGAACCAGGTTCGTGGCACCCCAACAACATGAGGTTACATAGATGGTGCGAGATCCTCGATCTCAACCATAGGCACAGTATGAGTGAGTGCGGATAGGTTCCACTCCACTCGTCTCAAAAATATCTCAGCCTCTCCAGTTGGAGGTACCCCCACTACTGCTCCTGGTCTGACGGATGCTGCTTCTATCTCTATTCATGGATAGTGCCTGCTCCGCATAAAATTAGCTGGATGCACTGGTCCCACATCTGTACATAACAGATACATAGTTGTCAGGTGCTCTGGTACACATAAAAAATGATATATATAAAAGAAATCAAAAATTAAAAAAACTTTTAAAAATAAAAATGTACCTAATTCTCCTCGCTCCGCTCCGAGAGGTACGGGCATGTCAGGATCTCTGGAGAAGTTGATCTCGACATAGGGGTATTCCTCTATAGCTAGAACCTATTGAGACCACCAGTCAAAAAAATGTATCATCGAAGGCCTCGATGGTCCTCCCTCCCCCCTATCATGGCAACAATGTTGCCCACCTGCACACTACTGGGAAGGAGTCCACATTCCCCCATATAGTCTCTCAGGGACTAAGACTAGGTACCCTCTCAAAGAAGAAAGAGAAAAGAATAGTCCCGAGCTTGAAGTTCTTGTTGTTCCGCCCATGACACTCTGTGAGTTGTCTTTTCATGCACTCTAGCATGGTTGTACTCCAATCAAACACTTGTGCATTTAAGCACTGTATTACGCAATGCATATGTGCCCGTGAGGCCTGATGTAAAGCCATAGATCCAGAGATCTGCTCAATAAGTAAAACTATCACTTTCTGTGATAGGTTGGTGATTTTGTGGATCGGTACTGAGGAACCCACTTTATCTGTTCCGGCCTCACAGTGTTGTTCAATCAACTCAGAAATGTTTTGAGGCCTAGAGGGAAAAGAACGAAGGTTGACTGGTTCCCCTCTCCTCAAGAGGCTAGTTAGAAAGTAAATATCCTTAGTTGTTGGATTCAATGACTATCCCTCAAGCATAAAAGCCTCTGCATTTGGGTGCCAGTAATCCACCAAGGCATTCAAAATCCTGGGTTGTGCTCATATGAGTGGACACCGAAAGAATTTCCACAACCCGCATTGTTTTAATGTGGTGATAGCAACAGGGTCTTCCTTGACCATTGAATCAATGTCCTCATGCTCTCTCTCTCTTCAATGGACATACATTTTGCAAAATGAAAAGTGCAAAGGAGAGTCAAATGATGCATTTTAAATTTTTTCATATGTTTGAGGATGTATGCGAGTTGTATTGGGGACAGTCGCATATATACGTGGGCATAATTTTCTTTGCCTGCATGCATACGTGAGATGTTCTTGGACAACCCGCATACATGCAGGGCCAACCTTTTTAAAGGTATGTGCCCCTCCAAAAAACAAAAAGAAATGAAGAAAGGAAAATTGGAAATGCAAGAGGGACTAGTTTGTACTTGCTTGGTCCAAGCATAAGTTTGTTTCATCCACTAAAGCTCTTGGAATCAACTTCTTTCACAAAGGGGTGTTTTTTGTCTCTTTTGTTAATTCTCAATTTGCAATGGTGATAATGATMTGACAACTTCTATTTATAGACTTTTTTGTCYCTTTTTGTCATTTTTTGACCCCCRTTGTCATTTTTTTTGGCTTGAAAATCATGTAACGTGGTTCTTGAGTTTCTCATTGGATGTTATGATACACTTTACTTTTTGTTTGGTGAAATTTTTGGGAGTTGGGGCACTTTTAAGGTCCTTTGGTGAAAAGTCATTTTTTCCAACTTTATGCATTTAAGTTAGGATTCTACCTCCACTTGTTGCACCTCGTTGTGTTTTTCTCTTTACCATAAAATCGACCCCACCGAATTGTGACATGGAAGCGTCATTGTTTCTCTAGAAGTGTCGTAGTTTAGTGGTAGAGCCTACCCTCACATGGATGCCCTAGTTATATCCTGGTTTCATTTTTGGTGTCCATGCTGTCACTAATGACTATAGTCTCGGGAGGCCTTTTAGTCTTGTGTTGATTACAATTTTGAGCCTTCACATGTCTGATATATTATCACTMTTGGCCTCACCCTCGGGACTCCCAAAAAACAAACGGGTCTTCTTTTAAGCCCTTTTCAGACCCTCTAAACATGAAAATATTGCTGAGCGATCTTGTTGCCCTTCACAATCGCTAAACTAAAATTTGAAGGAACGTCCGTCCAACGGTAGTTTACCCCTTTTTCAGTCCAGATGGTCAATTGTATGAATAAAGGTATACTCTAGGAACTTCGGTTCGCTAGAAGAGTATTCTCAGGTATAAGTTTAACCTTTTTTTGGGCCTGAGGGACTAAATTTACGAAAAAGGAGGCCCCACAGAGTCCATAGTTAAGCTGTTTTCAGACTCCCTAAAATTGAAAATATTGTTGAGTGATATTGTTTCTTCACACTCGTTAAAGCGGTCTAGAAGAACATCCATTATGGAGTCCTTAGTTAATCTTTTTTCAGACTCCTTAAAATTTAAAAGATCATTGAGTGACCTTGTTATTTCACACTCATTAATTGGTTCAGAAAAAAATCTACTGGCATGAGTTTACCCCTTTTCCGACCTGTAGCTTAAGGAGGAAAAGGGTACACCTCAGAAGATTCATCTCATCGAGAGAGTTCTCTTTAGTAGATTTTATACTTTTTTCAGACTAAGGAGACTAAATCTAGAAAAAGGAAGTGAGTCCATAGTTAAGCTCTTTTCAGACTCCTTAAAATTGAAAAGATTGTCGAGTTATCTTGTCTTTATCATACTTGTTAAAATGATTTTGAATAGACTCCTTAAAATTGAAAATATTGCTGAGTGATCTTGTCTTTATCACACTCGTTAAAATGGTTTTGAATAGATGTCTTTTCAGTGCTAATTTATACCTTTTTTGAACCGACTAGACTATCTTCAAAAAAGGTACCCCAGTGGAGTCTTCTTTTTCATTTTTCCAGACTCCCTAAAAATGAAAAACCACCAAGCTTATCTTCAATGGGCTCATTTAAAATTACATTGAAGGTTGTTATCATTGTATCTCATTAATCACATTTTCATTCCTACGTATTTGGCCTAATGTCGGCTCCATGTTGATTTCAACCGAACCTTTGAAGCATGACTTATACACAAGCCTTGTAGCACTTTTCCTCTACGTCGTGACACCTTGACCCATGGAGGAATTTTCCTGAGTGTCCTTTTCCTGCACATTTTTCCTTGCTCTGAGCATCAGTGTGTTACTTACTTTTGGAAATAGTATGTTTGCGACACTCGTTCCTCCTTTGTAACATAGCATTCTTTTATTCTTTTTCAAAGATTTCAAAATATTGAAAAAAACAAAAAAATCAAATACACCCCAAAAAGAGGATGGGAAAAGTATTTTCTTTTTATGGAAACACAATGAGTTGCCCTTGGAAAAATCACATCCTTTTGTTTGTTTGTCAAGCTTTGGGATTTAATGTGACCTTAGGAAGTTGTTATCATAACAAAGAGTTGTGTCCTTCTCCATTTGGTTATTCTTCCAAACATATGGAGAGTTTATGTTGCCTCCTGCATCGTGAACTTATGTCAGTAACATGCTGCCTTTGTATCATCATTCATAGTGCTATTGTCCAAGGGAATTTTTACCCAACTTGCATCGACCCTTCTGCAGTTTGTCTCTTGTCCTCATGCCTGGCCATCCTAAAAGTCCAATCAAAGTCTTTGTTTGAAATCAATGAAKTTCTCTGCCTGATCACCGATATCCTCTTGTTTGTTCCCCAACGAGACATCGAAGACATCTGGGTAGTGAATTTGTACACTCATATTGAACTCCTACCCGATTTTTGAAGATCTTGAAGTTGTTTCTCGAGCTCTGAAGATCTCATCCCCAACCATCAGGCGTTTTTGGATTCTTGAAGATGGATACTATACATGTATATCTTTGATTTTGAGATGTAGATACATTCTGTATTTCTCGCAGTTACACTTTATATAGTTATACGACATGGATCTGTAGTGTATTTGATTGGAAGCCATGATTTATTTCATCTTGAGCATGGGTATGCCTGCCTCGGTGAGAAAATTGTTATTTTGCAGATGGCACCTCTCGAACTCTAGTCCCAGGCTCACTTGCTTCATACGTTTGTAAATACTTGTAATGTATTTTGGCCATCATATGCTCTTTCAACCTCACACATTAGGGGGCATCTGTTATAACCCTAATTTGCACCAGACATGCATACCAAGCAATAGGCCATCTTACTTACTATTTTTTTAAAGCCAATGTTGAATAGCTCTTCTTAAAAACCAATCTTTTGAAGATGTACATTCCCTACACCACTACTTCCCATGAATGTACGCTAGCTGCATCACTATTTCCCATGTATGTACACTAGATGCACCATTACAGCCCACGTATACCCATAAAAGTTGCAAAAAATAAAAAATTGCAAGGGAATATGGGATTTTGGGTAGTTTCCTAACCAAATGACTACCCATAGCCTGTCACCCAACCAAATACCTATCTTTTTGGCATATAAAAGAAGGTGTTAGGGTCCCATTCCAAGGAGAAGCATGAAAGCATTGAAACTCTGCCCATCTCCTAATCCCCCCTTTCCCTAAGAATTTGTAGCCACATTGTGAGTTTAAGTCAGAATTCCCCATTCTTGCCCTTTTTCCTCATCCATAAGCCTATGCCCATTCTCTAGAGAGAAGTGTGAGAGAAGAAGGATACGTGGAAACAGTTGGATCTTGGTGAAGAGGAGCCTAGAACCGAGCTCAAGGAGCAGTCGTCGATCTCGTTTTGTAAGTGACTTTATGAGATTAATATAACAAAGTACTTTTGTCATCCCGCCATATGATGTGTTTTATCTTTATGTTCGATTTACATTTTGTTATGACATCTAACCCATTAATACACATATAGAATGCATGTTTGTAGTTTCTTGTTTATCTTTTGGTGAATGTAGGTCATCCTTGGGAGGAGATTTGTAGTCAAGAAGTGACCAAAAGCATTGGGATCAACACCAAATGTGGAATTTGAGGCAATACTACAGGATCCCTATACTTTGTACTTTATATATGAATGTGGGGTGTTGTCGAGATAGTAGTTAAAAGTAGGAGACTTTAGACAATTAGTTATTCCTGCACTTTAGAACCCTAGTGTAGTCTGTATGGGGGTTTTCCCACTATAGCAGGCCTCATTTCCAGAATAGATGAGATGGAGTCGATGGAAGGAGAACTGCTGAAAGAGGAACATTAAGGCATATCTTTGCTATAGAGGGAAAACCCCTCTACAAACTACACCAGGGTTATAAAATGTAGGCAGACCTAATCGTCTAAAGTCTCCTACCTTTTATCAACTATCCTGACTTTACCCCACAATCATACATAAAAGACAAGGTATAGGGGTCTGATAGGCATACCTTAAACTCGACCACGTCCGGTGTCAATCCCTTTGCACTTAGTTGTTTCCTGACTGCAAGTCTCCTCCCAAGGATGACTTGCATTTACCAAAAGACAAACAAGAAACTACAAGCATGCATTATACATATGGATTAGTGTGTTAGACATCAAAAATAAGAAATGTAAACAAATTGTATAAGTTTAAGACACCATTTGGTGGGACGGAAAAAGTACTTATTTATATTAATCTCACAAAAGTCACTTACAATATGAGACCGACACTTCTCCTCGAACTCGGTCCCGGGATCCTCTTTACAATGCACCAACTACTTCCACGTCTCCTTATCCTCTTCATTTCTCTCTAGGGGAATGGCAAGGGCTTGCAATGGAAAAAGGGAATTCTGGCTCAAAATCACAATGTGGTTGCCAAATATTGGGGCAAAGAGGGAATATAGAAATGGGAAGAGTTTCTATGCTCTCGTGTTTCCCCTTGCAATGGGACCCCAACCCCTTCTTTTATAGGCCATAAGAGATAGTAATGGTTGGGGTGACTAGTTGTGGGCAATCAAATGGTTAAGTAATGACCTGAATACTAGTATCCTATGCAATTTTCCATTTTTCACGATATTCTGTGAGTGTACGTAGGCAGTAGTGGTGCAGGGCACATACACCTTCAAAGCAATGGTTTTTTGAAGAGCTTGTTTAGTGATGGCTTGGAAAAGATAGCAAGTTATATGGCCTAATTCCAGATATGCATATTTGGTGAAATTTAGGGTTATAACAGATGCCCCCTAATGTTTGAGGTCTAAAGAGAATATGATGGTTGAAATACATTACAAATCTTCACCGATGTATGAAGCGAGTGAGCCCAGGAACCAAAGTTCAAGAGGTACCATCTGCAAAAAAATAACAATTTGTCTCACTGAGGTGGGCATACCCATGCTCGAGATGAAATAAAATCATGGCTACCAATCAAATACACTGTAGATCCATGCCATATAACTATATAAAGTGTAGCTGTGAGCAGTACACAATGGATATACATCTCAAAATCAAAATATATACATGTATGGTATCCATATTCAAGAATCCAATGACGCCTGATGGCTGGAGATGAGGTCTTTAGAGCTCGAGCAACAACTTCAAAATCTTCAAAACTTGGGTAGGAGTTTAATATCAGTGTATAAATTCACTACCCGGAGGTCTTTGATGACTCATCTGGAACAAATAAGAGTATATTGGTGATCAGTGCAGAGAACTTCATTGATTTTGAACAAGGACTTGATTGGTCTTTTAGGGTGGTCGGGCATGAGGACAAGAGACAAACCATAGAAGGGTCAACTCAAGTTTAGTAAGAATTCCCTTGGATGAGAGCACGAAAAAACATGAGACTCACGTAGCATGGCATTGACATAAGTTCACGATGCAGGAGGCAATTCGAACTCTCCACATGTTTGGAAGGGTAACCAAATGGAGGAGGACACAACTCTTTGTAGCAAGAACAACTTCCTAAGGTCATATTGAATCCTAGGGCTTGACGAACAAACGAAGGGATGTGCTTTGTCCAAGGGAGACTCATTGTGCTGTCAACAAAAAGAAAATACTTTTCCCTTCCTCTTTTTGGGGTATATTTGATTTTTTTGTCTTTTTCAATAATTTTTGGAAGCTTGAAAAAGAATGCTACATTACAAAGGAGGATCGAGTGTTGCATACATACTAGTTCCAAGCGCAATGAACAAATTGATGCTGAGAGCAATGGGACATATGCAGGAAAAGGACA
>JASDQU010010212.1:19356-32531 GCA_032191745.1 Picea mariana
TTTTCAATTGCTACAAAAAACAAGATCTGATTTCATCTTTTTATTTCATGAGCCTATAATGAACATATATGTTATGTGAGCAAGATCCTTTTCAATTGAGTGTTTGCTTGCGAGTTTTACTATGAGCTTTATCTTCTGTTATTGTTGAAGTGTGCCCAGATTTGCTTGTTAGTTGTTGTTAAGGATAGTAGATATAGATAACTGAATCAAAGTCCATCTTTCCACTTCATGAGCTTGTAAATGGACAAGGCATTATCTGAGCAAAATATTTTGAGTGCATGATTGCAAGTTTTGCTTTCTAATTTTTGAATTGTGTGAAGAGTGTTATCTTTGAAATCAAAGTATTTTGTTATTGATGGTTTTATTATCTAAGATATACTAAGCAGACATAGGAACCTATCTGTTATCGGCACATATAGTGCATCAAATCTACTGATTACAAATCCCAGTTGATAATTTATGTTCGGTAATATATTATGCAAATAATTGCACCAATACTAACCATGTCAAATTTCAACGCATACAGGAACATATTGAAAACATTTCAATGTTGGCCGCATTCACTTCTCACTATGCGGGTTCGGTGGAAGAAATTTGCTATGGGTGTATTGGAAGTTCCATGTCAAATTTCAAGATAGTTCCGACAATGATTCTATAGAAGGGAATGACGAATGATGACAATGAGAGGTGCATGATGAATGTTGATGCAAATGTGGACGATATCAAAGATTATCTGGGGACATCATACATCCTTGCATATTGAAACCTTCCCATATCGTCAAGGCATGTGTCTAGTCTAACCATGTCAAATTTCAATGCATACATGCACATATTGAAGAAATTTCAACGTTGGCCCCATTCACTACTCACTATGCGGGGTCAGTGCATGACATTTGTGGTGGGTGAATTGGAAGTTCAATGACATTTCAAGAGAGTTCCAACAAAGATTCTACAGATGGAAACAATGAATGATTACAATGAGACACCCATTATGAATTTTGTTGCAAACATGGATGATCTCAAATATTATGTGGGGACATTAGACATCCTTGAGTCTTGAAACCCTCCCATACCGTCAAGGAATGTGTCTAGTCTAACCATGACGAATTTCGATGCATACATGCATGATTTGAATAAATTTCAAAGTTGGCCCCATTCACTTCTCACTGTGCGAGGTCGATGCAAGATGACATTTGCGATGGGTGTATTGGAAGTGCCATGACATTTCAAGAGAGTTTCGAAAAAGATTATATATATGGAAATGATGAATTATGACAATGAGACATCCATTATATTGAAATTTGATGCAAACATGGATGATCTCAAATATTATGTGGGGACATCAACCATACTTAAGTATCGAAACCCTCCCATACCTTCAAGGAAACTATCTAGTTTAACCATGTCAAATTTGGATGCATACGGGAACCGATTGAAAAAATTTCAACGTTGGCCCCATTCACTGCTCACTGTGTGAGGTCAGTGGAAGAAATTTGTGATGGGTGTATTGGAACTTCCATGTCAAATTTCAATATAGTTCCAACAACAATTCTATAGAAAGGAATGACAAATGATGACAATGAGAGGTGCATAATGAACGTTGATGAAAATGTGGACGATCTCAAAGATTATGTGGGGAAATCATACATCCTTGAGTCTTGAAACCCTCCCATACTGTCAAGGCATGTGTTTAGTCTAACCATGTACATATTGAATAAATTTAAAGGCATACAGGTACATATTGAAGAAATTTTGATGTTGGCCCCATTCAATGCTCACTATGCGGAGTCGGTGCATGACATTTGTGGTGGGTGAATTGGAAGTTCCATGGAATTTCAAGAGGGTTCCAAAAAAGATTCTACAGATGGGAACAATGAATGATGATAATGATATGCTCATTATGAACGTTGTTGCAAACATGGACGATCTCAAATATTATGTGGGGGCATCATACATCCTTGAGTCTTGAAACCCTCCCATACCATCAAGGCATGTGTCTAGTTTAACCATGTCGAATTTCAATGCATACATGCAAAATTTGAAGAAATTTCAACGTTGGACCCATTCACTACTCACTATGCGAGGTCGATGCAAGATGACATTTGTGATGGGTGTATTGGAAGTGCCATGACATTTCAAGAGAGTTCTGAAAAATATTCTATAGATGGAAATGATGAGTGATGACAATGAGACATCCATTATAATGAACGTTGATGAAAACATGGACGATCTCAAATATTATGTGGGGAAATAAAACATCCTTAAGTATCAAAACCCTCCCATACCTTCAAGGAAACTATCTATTCTAACCATGTCAAATTTTGATGCATATGGGCATAGATTGAAAATATTTCAACATTGGCCCCATTCACTACTCATTGTGCGGGGTCAGTGGAAGAAATTTGTGATGGGTGTATTGGAAGTTCCATGTCAAATTTTGATGCATATGGGCACAGATTGAAAACATTTCAATATTGGCCCCATTCATTACTCATTGTGCGGGGTCGGTGGAAGAAATTTGTGATGGGTGTATTGGAAGTTCCATGTCAAATTTCAAGATAGTTCCGACAAAAATTCTATAGAATGGAATGCCAAATGATGACAATGAGAGGTGCATGATGAACGTTGATGAAAATTTGGATGATCACAAATATTATGTGGGGACATCATACATCCTTGAGTCTTGAAACCCTCCCATTTCATCAAGGCATGTGTCTAGTCTAACCATGTCAAATTTCAATGCATACAAACACATATTGAATAAATTTCAATGTTTTCCCCATTCACTGCTCAGTATGCGGGGTCAGTGCATGAAATTTTTGGTGGGTGAATTGGAAATTCAATGACATTTCAAGAGAGTTCCAACAAATATTCTACATATGGAAACAACAAATGATGACAATGAGACACCCATTATGAACGTTGTTGCAAACATGGACGATCTCAAATATTATGTGGGGATATCATACATCCTTGAGTCTTGAAACCCTCCCATATCATTAAGGCATGTGTCTAGTCTAACCATGTCAAATTTTGATGCATACATGCATAGTTTGAAGAAATTTCAACATTGGCCCCATTCGCTGCTCACTGTGCGAGGTCAATGAAACATGACATTTGTGATGGGTGTATTGGAAGTGCCATGGCATTTCGAGAGAGTTCTAAAAAATATTCTATATATGGAAATGATGAATGATGACAATGAGACATCCATTATATTGAACGTTGATGAAAACATGGATGATCTCAAATATTATGCGGGGACATAAAAAATCCTTAAGTATCGAAACCCTCCCATACCTTCAAGACAACTATCTAGTCTAACCATGTCAAATTTTGATGCATACAAGCACCGATTGAAAAAATTTCAATGTTGGCCCCATTCACTTCTCACTGTGCAAGGTCGGTGGAAGAAATTTTTGATGGGTGTATTGGAAGTTCCATATAAAATTTCAAGATAGTTCCTACAACAATTCTATAGAAGGGAATGGAGAATGATGACAATGAGAGGTGCATGATGAATGTTTATGCAAATGTGGATGATCTCAAAGATTATGTGGGGACATCATACATCCTTGAGTCTTGAAACCCTCCCATACTGTCAAGGCATGTGTCTAGTCTAACCATGTTAAATTTCGATGCATACAGGAACTTATTGAAGAAAATTTCAACGTTGGCCTCATTCACTGCTCATTATGCGGGGTCAGTGCATGACATTTGTGGTGGGTGAATTGGAAGTTCCATGAAATTTCAAGAGAGTTCCAACAAATATTGTATAGATGGAAACAAAGAATGATGACAATGAGACGCCCATTATGAAAGTTGTTGCAAACATGGACGATCTCAAAGCTTATGTGGGGACATCGGACATCCTTGAGTCTTGAAACCCTCCCATACTGTCAAGGCATGTTTCTAGTCTAACCATGTCAAATTTAGATGCATACATGAACAGTTTGAAGAAATTTCAATGTTGGCCCCATTCACTACTCACTGTGCGAGGTCGATGCAATATGAAATTGGTGATGGGTGTATTGGAAGTGCCATGACATTTCAAGAGAGTTCCGATAAAGATTATATAGATGGAAATAACGAATGATGACAATGAGACATCCATTATATTGAAATTTGATGCAAACATGTACGATCTCAAATATTATGCGGGGCCATCAAACATCCTTAAGTCTGGAAACCCTCTTATACCATCAAGGAAACTATTTAGTCTAACCATGTCAAATTTCAACGCATACGGGAACAAATTGAAAAACTTTCAACGTTAGCCCCATTCACTGCTCACTGTGCAGGTTCAGTGGAAGAAATTTGTGATGGGTGTATTGGAAGTTCCATGTCAAATTTCAAGATAGTTTCGACAACGATTCTATAGAAGGGAATGACAAATTATGACAATGAGAGGTGCATGATGAACGTTGTTGCAAATGTGGACGATCTCAAAGATTATGTGGGGACATCATACATCCTTGAGTCTTGAAACCATACCATACCATCAAGGAATGTGTCTAGTCTAACCATGTCAAATTTCGATGCATACAAGCACATATTGAAGAAATTTCAATGTTGGCCCCATTTACTGCTCACTATGTGGGGTCGGTGCATGACATTTGTGGTGGGTGAATTGAAGCTTCCACGATATCAACTCGACTTGGTAATTCAATAATCAAACAAAGTGGTTAAATCCACTTTAACCAAGAGAATCAACAATAGACCCACTTGCGTTAATGAAGTCAATTAATTGATGGTTCATCCATTGGGGTTGCAAGCTAGGAATCAAACCTACTAGAAATTGGCATTAGCAAGATGAATGAAATTATGATTATGTTCAAAATTATCCAGTTTGTGTTGCTAGTGTTACCCCTCATTTTACATGAGGCCTACACTAGTATTTTTTCACTACTCTTGTGATTTTCATCACAAAGGTAGGTTTACAATTTGATCTTTGGATGGCCTAGGGGTTGTGATTGCATTTGATGAGACTATTAGTGATGTAGTCATGGATGGCTAGATGATGTTGATGCTCTAGTTTTCTTGGTAATGTATTTCCTTTCATACTAGTAGACTTGTTTGTGGAGTCCCTTATATGATCATTAATGGATGGTTGATGATACATGTTGATGTATGACTTCCTTGATGGAACACCCTAGCAGTTTTTGGCTAAGCTAATATTTTATTGGCATCTTTGTTTTCTTGGAATTCTCCCATTCATATCACTTGATTTCACATTCATTTGGGTTGATATGGTCTAGCATGTGTGATTTTCATGAGGTGAATTCCCTTTCTCATGTTGAGGATTCATACACATATTATGTTTTTTTATGACATGTATTACACACTCATGTCGAGCGTTTCCCTCTTCTACATATTTTATGCCCTATTACTTGGTGGAGGAGCTTTCCATGGAATTCCCTTGACTTGTGGGATGATTTCACACTTGTTTAGGTGAAATTTGGAAATTACTCATCATCCCATATGGAGCGCTCACCCTCCCTGCATACATGTTAAGGGATGGTCTTATTTACATGTTAATGGATGGTATTATTTATTGATTGATGAGGGGCCACCTCTTTATTTATGGATTTAGTTTATCATTGAAGGCATTTCACACGTGTTCTTCATATACAATTTGATGCCTTATTTCATGGATGAACTTGATTGGAAATTGTTTTGAGAAAGAAATCCACCATTGGAGGCCATTCTGCACTTTTCCATGATTTGTTTGACAAGATGTTTCTCTTGAAGGTCTCACACTTTCTATCATTGGAGGTTTGACTTAATTCAAACTTCTAGTTTGT
The DNA here is from genome assembly GCA_032191745.1 of Picea mariana. Lineage (NCBI taxonomy): Eukaryota > Viridiplantae > Streptophyta > Pinopsida > Pinales > Pinaceae > Picea > Picea mariana. The sequence continues at coordinate 25,161 of JASDQU010010212.1, forward strand.
GGAGATGTCCACCTTTGGATGTTACATTCCATACCTTTTATTTCTTTTTGATGGGACATCTCACATTGGGATCAGGAGGTTTCATGGTTTTATGTCCTAGATCATGAAGGAATATGCCCACTTATGGATGTTTCTTGCACTTATGTTTATGCTTATTATTGAGGACACCCAACTTTCTTGGAGACTTATTTCACTTGTCAACTCGCCTTGCATTGCATTTGGGCACCTTGCCTTCGGCTCATCTTCTTGCCTAGTGCTCCCTTATGTGGCAATTTCTGTTCCTTTCATGTGGATGGGCGCACCTCTTGCCAACTCATCTTGTATTTCATTTGGGAACTCTGCCTCGTTTTTGTTATGGTTCCTCTTATGGGTGCCCCTCTTGCCAACTGACCTTGCCTTTCCTTTGGGCACCTTGCCTTGTTTTCATTACAATTCCTCATGTGGTCGCCCCTCTTACCAACTTGCCTTGCATTGCATTTGGTCGCCTTGCCTCCTTTTCATTCTGATTCTTCATGTGGGCGCCCCTCTTACAAAATCACCTTGAGTTGCGTTTGGGCACCCAGCCTTGCCCAGGCCATCTTGAAAAAGTTAATTTGAAGCCAAAATTACTCCTTATATGGAATCTGACTCGTCTTCTTTCCTAGTGCTCCCTTGTGTGGCCCTTTTCATGCCTTTCATGTGGATGGGCGCACCTCTTGCCAACTCACCTTACATTATGTTTGGGCACTTTGCCTCATTTTTGTTACATTTCCTCTTGTGGGTGCCCCTCTTCCCAACTCACCTTTCCTTGCCTTTGGGCACCCTACATTTTTTTCGTTATGATACCTCATGTGGGCACCCCTCTTGCAAACTCACCTTGTGTTGTGTTTGGGTGCGCAAGGTATTTGACTCGTCTTCTTTTTTAGTGCTCCCTTGTGTGGTTGTTTTCATGCCTTTCATGTGTGTGGGTGCACCTCTTTACAACTTGCCTTGCATTATGTTTGGGCACTCTACCTCATTTTTGTTATGATTCCTCTTGTGGGTGCCCCTCTTACCAACTCGCTTTGCCTTGCCTTTCGACACCCTACCTTGTTTTCGTTATGATTCCTCATGTGGGTTCCCCTCTTGCAAACTCACCTTGCATTGCATTTGGGCACCCAGCCTTGCCCAGGACGTCTTGAAAAAGTTAAGTCGAAGCCAACATTTCTCCTTATCCGACATTTGACTCATCTTCTTGCCTAGTGCTCCCTTGTGTGTCCCTTTTTGTGCCTTTCATGTGGGTGGGAGCACCTCTTTCAACCTCGTCTTGCATTGCGTTTGGGTGCTCTGCCTCATTTTTGTTACGTTTCCTCTTATGGGCGCCCCTCTTGCCAACTCGCCTTGCCTTGCCTTTGGGCACCCTACCTTGTTTTTGTTATGATTCCTCATGTGGGCGCCCCTCTTCCAAACTCACCTTGTGTTGCGTTTGGGCACCCAGGCTTGCCCAAGCCGTCTTGAAAAAGTTAAGTCAAAGCCAAAATTGCTCCTTATTCGGAATCTGACTCGTCTTCTTTCCTAGTGCTCCCTTGTGTGGCCCTTTTCGTGCCTTTCATGTGGGTGGGTACACCTCTTTCCAAGTCACCTTGCATTGTGTTTGGACGCTCTGCCTCATTTTTGTTATGTTTCCTCTTGTGGGCCCCCCTCTTGCCAAAACGTCTTTCCTTGCCTTTGGGCACCCTGCCTTGTTTTCATTACAATTCCTCATGTGGGCGCCCCTCTTGCAAACTCATCTTGTGTTGCATTTGGGTACCCAACCTTGCCCAGGTCGTCTTGAAAAAGTTAAGTCGAAGCCAAAATTGCTCCTTATCCGGCATCTGACTCGTCTTATTCCCTAGTGCTCCCTTGTGTGGTCATTTTCATTCCTTTCATGTGGGTGGGCACATCTATTTCCAACTCTCCTTGCATTTCATTTGGGCGCTCTGCCTCATTTTTTTTACAATTCCTCTTGTGGGTGCCACTCTTTCCAACTTGCCTTGCCTTGCCTTTGGGCACCTTGCCTTGTTTTCGCTACGATTACTCATGTGGGCGCCCCTCTTGCAAACTCACCTTGCATTGCGTTTGGGTGCCCATCCTTTCCCAAGCCATCTTGAAAAATTTAAGTTGAATCCAAAATTTCTCTTTATCTGGCATCTGACTCATCTTCTTTCCTAGTTCTTTCTTGCATGTCCCTTTTTGTTTCTTTCATGTGGGTGGGCGAACCTCTTTCCAACTTGCCTTGTGTTGCATTTGGGCACTCTGCCTCATTTTTGTTACGTTTCCTCTTGTGGGATCCCCTCTTGCCAACTCTCCTTTCCTTTCCTTTGGGCACCCTGCCTTATTTTCATTACGATTCCTCATGTGGGTGCCCCTCTTGAAAAATCATCTTGCATTGCGTTTGGGTGCCCATCCTTTCCCAGGTTGTCTTGAAAAAGTTAAGTCGAAGACAAAATTACTCCTTATCTGGCATCTGACTCATGTTCTTTCCTAGTGCTCCCTTGTCTGGTCCTTTTCATGCCTTTCATGTGGGTGGGTGCAACTCTTTCCAACTCACCTTGCGTTGCATTTGGGCGCTCTGCCTTGTTTTTGTTACATTTCCTCTTGTGGGCACCCCTCTTGCCAACTTTCCTTGCCTTGTCTTTGGGCACCCTACCTTGTTTTCATTATGATTCATCATGTGGGCACCCCTCTTGCAAAATCACCTTGTGTTGCATTTGGGTGCCCAGCCTTGCCCAGGCCGTCTTGAAAAAGTTAAGTCGAAGCCAAAATTGCTCCTTATCCGACATCTGATTCGTCTTCTTTCCTAGTGATCCCTTGTGTGGTCATTTTCGTGCCTTTCATGTGCATGGTCACACCTCTTTCCAACTCTCCTTATGTCGCATCTGGGCACTCTGCCTCATTTTTGTTACGATTCCTCTTGTGGGCACCCCTCTTACCAACTCACCTTTCCTTTCCTTTGGGCACCCTGCCTTGTTTTCGTTACAATTCCTCATTTGGTCGCCCCTCTTACCAACTCACCTTGTGTTTCATTTGGTATCCCTACCTCATTTTCATTACGATTCCTCATGTGGGATTAGATAGAATTCACCTATAATGTGAGACACAAATTTCCACAGAGAGAAAATACCTATATATATATATATATAATATAAATTTAATAAAACAATAAAAAAAACAAAACAAATAAAAAAAAACTAATAAAAAAACAATACAAACAAAATTTGAATGCCTGCACCCATTCATCATGAGACAGAGCAGTGTGTGCACCCATTCATGATGGAGGAGAGAACCCCGTGGTGAAAAACCCTCGAAACCAGGATGCCATTCGAGCCCAGTGAGAGGGAGGAGGGAACCCTGAAACCAGGTTTCCATTCAAGCCCAGCGAGAGGGAGGAGATAACCCCCACACAATGGAGATAAGGAGGCCCTACACCACAATGAATTTTGACAGTCCAACCCAACGCACTTGATAAAGTGACGCTGAGACTAAGGGAGAGGGAGAGGATGGTGAGTACCTATGCACACTTGAATTTACATATCTAATTTGAGAATAGTCTTTTTGTTTCTAATTTTTTCGTTAAGTACTCAAACCTCAACCTGAATCACTTGGTTCAGAAATATGTTATGTCAAAATGATGCCATTACTGGCCAGACTTATGGATCCCAATCCCAACAATTTTTCAAAATATCTTTAAATCTCAAGGCATTATTAATAAAAAAATAAGCCTAGACTATGATGATATACCTATGCTCATTGGAAAAACTTCATAAATACCAAAAAAACTTCCCACAATGGCCATGCCAATCCACACATTATTACCTAAACCATAGAATTTTGGATCATAACCATGAACATGGAGTATATATCTTGTCTCTACAGATTGATAAATATCAATGAATTATGATAGACGAAAGGGTACTCAGATACATGCCCTATTGATATTTGAGCATACCCTATTCGAGTCTGATTGCCCCATCCTTCATACTGCACATCAAATTGAGGGAGCATATTGTGCATGGACTCTTTTTGGTGAGAATCAGGTCTTGGGCTCTTTCCTTTAATTAATTTTATTAGTGGGATCTATGAATTCATTAATGTCTCGATCTATGAATTCATTCATGTCTCGATCATGCAGCGGTCTGCTTAGAGTTTAAAAATTCTCAAGAAAATTGGTTGCTTCACTTTTCTTACCATTCAATTCGAATGAGTCTACTTAGTGTGTTGGGCATGATCATTTTTTACATTATTATTGTAAAAACATATTTTCTTTGTGCCTATTTGCCTTCCTTTTGCTGGGAATTCTTTGATTTATTATTGTGCCTTTTGCTGGGAATTCTTTGAATAGTATGATTTATTAGTTTGTAAGAGGTTTTTGCATGTGCCGATCATGATTTTTTTTACACTGTTATTGTAAAAACATATTTTATTTATGCTTATTTTCCTAGCTTTTGCTGGGAATTCTTTGAACAATATGATTTATTAGTTTGTTGTCTTACAAGTAATTTAATATCCATACCCAAGTATTATGATACTTTCTATCTGATTTATTAGTTTCATGTCTTACAAGTACTTTAAGATCCCATACTTTCTATACAAATAGATAGAAGAAATAATATTATTTAAGACAAGGATTACAAAAGAGCATGCATTCCCTAAAATGCCATTCTACCATCTACCATTATCACTCCATTCTTGCACATTAATTAATATCATTGGTTGGGTCATGGTTCAACACTTCGGAGAGATTTTACCATAACCACAACCACAACCCCTTCCATGTGATTCAACAACCAAAGAGAGTGCATTTTCATGGGGAAGTGATAGGTCTGGAACATTTTGCCTCAACTTTGCCTTAAAATTGAGTTTTTTATATGTAAAAGTTTCAGACCCTTAAACCATATAAAAATTGGTTTCATTTTTAAAATGAATTTAAAACTCTTTTAAAATAAAATTAGACCTTTTTTATTTAGTCTTATCTCTTTATTTATGGTGATCTTAGTCCAAAATATTTAGTCTTGTTTTGGATTTTGTACATTGGAGCCTTTTGTGGGGAGATTTTGATGCTTTTGCATGGAGATTGCTGAGTTTTTGATTTTCATAGAGAAAAAGTGCAAGAAAGTCCTTGAGAATTGCCTCACAATAATACCAGTCTCATTGAATTAAACTCCACAACTTTTTGGTACCTTCAATGAATTGACATGTTTAGATTTGACTAGTCGAAGTGCACTAGGAATTATCTTAGGATGTGGAGTAGGCACTCATATTTATCCACTAACTAAAAAGAGAGAACACATTTATTTTTCTTTTCAGTGTTTGACGCGAACACATTTATTCACAACATGTGGGTTCATAATTAAAAAAACCCCTTTCTGAATGAATTATGTGATAATATATTGGTCAACAAGGTGAAGCCCCCATGATCCTTATGAGTATTTAAGATGTGTATGGTGGTATCTATAATCATAAAAATTTACTATGTTATAAATGATGACATTTGATTCAATGTTGTATAGGTGTACTAATTGAACTATGACATTTGCATGGTATTTTTAAAATTTGGGTCATTTTGCTTCTATTTATCTTTATAATTAGCTCATACTTTTTTTAATTAGTAGTGCACACATAGTAATCAATAAAGAAATTATTTATTTTCTTGAAACTTATTGCTCCTTCCCATATCTAGTTTTCATTGAAGTTAAAATTCTCGCATTTCATTTTCCACTTGCATGGTTTAAAGAGTCGAGTAGAAATACCATCAGTTTCACGACCACTCCTTTGAGTAACAAAAACCTAAAATCAAGCGCTAATTAAAATTTATCTAGCAAATTTAATAGGGATCTTCAAACCCATCTTAGCTTAGGTGTAGAGATTTGGAATAGGACTGTGAGAACAAATTTCCAAAGATGCTAAAAAAACATAAAGCATTGAGTTATGGAGAGAAATCCAATTGCTATATCACTGACTTTGGGAAGTTGTTCTAACACAAGGGTCAAGCACGAGGTCGCATTGGGGCCAAAAGAGTAATCAACCCTGCTTTGTTAGTCTTGGTGTCGACTGTTGACTTTCCCCCTCTTCTTTGGTATAGTAGGTGGTACCATAGAGGCCATGATATTTTAGACTTCCTGCCCAAGGTGACAGCACAGGGAAGGTGGTGTTGTACCTGGGATTGACGTTGGCTAGACTCACTCATACTCCTTGGAGGGTTTCCCACTACTCGGTGAGGTAACTTGCATGAGGGTGTTAGTTCGTTAAGCAGGTTGTAAACGTAACTTTTCCACCTGCCGAAACTCAGCTCCTTCGTGCATCGATCCTGCGATGTTGGATTCCATCACCAACTAGTGCTTCTTGTGAGAAGGTTTGTTTGCATGCTTGACTCCTAGATTAATTAGCGTGTGCTATATAATACAAGTGTGAAAGAGTAACACTATGGTAATCATTATGAGCTTACTGTGATACAAACATGATACTAGTAATGAAGTAGAACCATTGTAGTAATTAGTGTTATAGCTTGATAGAACAATGCTTATGCATATCCAATTTCATAGACTAAGTTAGTGGAGTGATGTTAGTTATTTTTTTGTTTTTTCCCTCTTAAATGTAGGGATTAATTCTTCCCACTTGGTTTGGGACATTTGTAACATTGTATCCGCTAAATCTCTTGTGGTCCTTTAATATTGAACTATGGCCTCCTGTTGCATTTCCTTTAAAACCGGGACTATTTCCACATCTAAAACCATTTAAGGATGTCTTCTCAACACAAATTTCAGATTAGTACTTTCAAACCTCACCTACAAGGTCATGGTAAGTTCCTCCTCCTTGTATGTATGGGATTCTATAGATCTACTTTCCCCATTTTGTATCCAAAATCATTATCTTCTCAATTTTATCTTTAGTTTATTCCATTTTTCTTTCCATATTTGCTCTCAAATTTAAGTTTTAATTTCCTCAAATTTTAATTGTGTCCAAATGTTGCACCCTTAAAATTTAAGACCTTTATCTAGGGAAGAGACTAATTGTTCATGTTTGTCCAAGGGTATAACTTATCACATATTAGATTCTACTATAGCCTTCCATTTAATGATTTCTACCCATGTTTTCTTGATATGTTCCAATAAAACCCATGTGATTATGTCAACAACTCCCATTCCAATAGGTTCTTGAGTTTCTTTCATACTTGTCATATTTGGTGTAGGGCCCGATGAAGGAATATGTGTTTGTCTGGCTACATGGGTCTTTGTCCTTTCTCTAAGTTTCATGATCCTACTAATGTAATCACTCATTTATAAGGATCATGGTTTATATGGGATGATGATCCTCTTATTTCTAGAAATGTGGTATTAATGTCCTTAATTATGTCCCATGTTTTTGAAAAATAAG
>JASDQU010010212.1:66590-80066 GCA_032191745.1 Picea mariana
AATGTTGGGGGGGGGGGGAGAAAAGGACCATAGTGATAATAGTGGAGGCTATTCAATGTAAGGTGGACTAGGTACATATATTATTAAATAAGGACCACTATGGTAGTTATATATATTAGTGTGAATGTAATAAATGTGAGAAGGATTTCTAGAAGGTTCCTTCTCTAGAATGTTCTTAGGATCTATTGTACGATGTTGCCCTACCTTAGGGGTTTTCATATAATAAAGCATGGATTTCTCTATATTTTTCTTAGATTCATCATGTGGTGATATTATTTGCATATATTTGGTACTTAACAAGTGGTATTAGAGAACTTTCTTCAACCAAAGAAAGGGAGAAAAATTTGGTTCTTTTTGCATTTTTTTCAAGGGAAAAAAGGGGGTGGTACACTTCAGACTCAATTCTGAAACTTCCTGAGGAGAATTTGTAGAAACAAATTGGATATTTGAATTCCTCTTGGAAAAATACCCAATTTCAAAAAACAAATCGTTTGAAATGGAGTCCGAGAAAGAATATCCAAAGCACACATGTTGAAGGTGAAAATATTCAAATTTTTAAAGATTTGAATATTACAATGGAAAAATATGTGGTGCATTCTTATATTCAAGCTTTTGATATAAATGATGTAGATGTTATTCTTGGATATTCTTGCATGGACTTAGTGGGTACAATTTATGTCAATGTGTCAAAAAAGTTTATCAAGCTTTGGTATAAGAAAAAGAAAATCACATTGCAGGATATGTCTCTTAGTAAGAAAGAAGGACCCATGGGGGTAGCTAAAGAAGTTCTTTCAAAGTCCAAATTTGCATCAAAAGAAAAGGTTACAAAAGCACTTGAATAAAAACACCAGGAAGGGCATAAAAAAGAAGAACAAGCTAAGGAACCACATGTTGAAAAGTATAAGCAATTAGAACTAAGAGATAAGATTTATGTATATCACCATCCACACCACATAGAGAAACAAAATTCATCCAGGTAGGGGCGTGAGCATAAAAACGTTGATTATGGACCAGCATAGCAGTATAAAGGAAACCAATCAAGAGGTCCATGGAGAAATACCCGCACTACAGAACAATATCATTATAGAGAAACAATACCATGGCACCAAAGGTGCAATAAGGATCAAGATCGAGGTGGAAAGGTATAAGTTGGACATCATGTTCATCTTCCCTTAGGATGGATATATTCATGTACTTGGTACTAGTTGGCTACATTTCTTATCTGGTTATATTGTATGGTTTCTTCCCATGTTTCGAGGATGAAACATGCAAAGGGTGAACGTAGTGTGTCTAGGGAGGTAGTGAGTTGGGCAGGGGGGGGGGCGAAGGGCTCATAGTGATAATAGTGGAGGCCATTCAATGTAAGGTGGACTAGGTCTACATATTATTAAATAAAGCCCAGTATGGTAGTTAGATATATTAGTGTGAACATAATAAATGTGAGAAGGCTTTCTAAAAGGTTCCTTATCAAGAATGTTCCTTCTCTAGAATGTTCTTTGGTAGTATTATATAASGAAGGGATGAACTATGTAATGAGCATAATGAAAAATATTGTTATTGTAACAAGCAAGAATTGCTTGAGGARTATTTCCTTCCATAAGGAATAMTAGTTAATGGTGTTAYCSTACCTCGAGGKTTTTGTCTATTTCTTGTGTTGATTATTTTATGTGGATGATTTGAATTATCCCTRAAGTTATATTTGTATATMTACTTTGGTACATAACAATGAGTTCCACTTTACGATGTACATGCACACAATTATGTCATCAAAATGAAAAGTTGAACATGCATGTGGTTTGAGAAGATAATGACACTAAAGTGGAGGGTAAGAAAACTCTTTTGATATGAGATAGAAGTATTATTACAATGTTAAACATGCTTGTGGTCTAAAAATCAAATGACACTAGTGTGAAGGGTAAGGAAACTCTTCTTGGATCAAGCGAAATGTAGAAGTAACACTACAAGCTAATGACACTAATGTGTTGAAGGGTCGAGAAACTCTTTTTGGATTAGACAAAATGTAGAAGTAACACTGCGAAATTCATTGACGCATATACTTCTTCAATAATGTAACTAACCATTTTTTCACAAAATTAATTGACACGTATACTTCTCCAATAATGTAATTAACTAGTTTTCTTGATCACAACATGATATTACTAACTACTTGAATTGCTTAACATGGAGTGTACAAATGTGAGTATTAAGAAATATATCATTAAATAATGATACCTCAGAATCGATTTCTAAAATTAATGATATAAGTATAGCTCATATCATTGTTGATAGAATTGAGAATTACCTAATTAAAAAAAATACCAACTAGAGTTATGTACATATTTGCTCTGGATCTTTCTAAAAATGAACTATGTAAGAAGTTTTAAAATATCTAACTTTTTGAATAGACGCTCCACCCATATATATACTTTTAACATAATTTTAATAATAACTTACAATTTAATAATTAATATAACACAATTTTACAAATTAATAATACATACAATATATTCTTTTATACAAATTATTGTTTTATATAATTTGATTTTACAAACAAATGTAAAATGCATTGAATATCTACATTATATAATTTGATTTGACAAATGTATAACTATAACTTGAAAATTAATGTTTTATATAACTTGTGGCACTTTAATATTTTGTCTAACTTAATGTTATAATTATGTAATGATAACTTGTAATTTTATATTTTTATAATTTCACAATACAATAAATATGAAAAACATGAAATACATATTATTAATGATTTTCAATTTATTATTTTTTGAAATTTTGATTTCGAAAATGAATACAGAATCACTTGAATACACATAATAAAGTAATATAATTTAATTTTACAAATAAATATAGGATAGATCAATCTTATGTAAATGAATATATAATACACTAAACGAGTAATATAGTTTAATTTCAAATTGATAATTAATTAATTTTTTTAAGTTGTTATTGTATTAATTATGGACAAAATTTACAGAAGAGGTGGTATTGTTATAGCTTAAAGAGATCATGACAGTTTTTTGGGAGAAAAATCCAACTCCAAAATGGAAACCGTGCTGCAGAACTTATTATGTGTCTTAAAAAACTTAAAACCCTAGTCCTAATAGGTTCGTGTCCACTATTAACATTTTCCACAATATTTAAAACTAGATAACATAAACAAAACAAAACAAAAGACTAAAACCAAAGACTAAAACCAGAGCCTCCGCAGTCACTGAACATGAGAAACCTAAGGGAAGATGGGTCTTGAGCAAAATATTTAGCGCTAGGTTGATTACCAACTAGAGAAGCGAAGACCCCTCCATGACGACAAGCCAACGAAGTCACCACCTTTATTATGTATGTGTTCTGAGTTTCCAAAGCTTCCAAAGGTTTCAAAACTTCAGAGGAAGCTTGTGATCCTTCAGAGGGAATTGGCTCGTGTTACTCTGGAATGTCTGTATGACTATGCTAGATGGCCTCACTGAGGGACCATATCTAATCAAAATGTTTGTTTACTTTTCGAAAGACTATTGCCAACTCTTTGTCTCTCCTGTCTTCCATGTCCTATAACTCCTTATTCAATTGGGAATGAAATGCACAAAGAGCCACAAACTCCTATTCTTGCAACTTCATCTTTCCCTTCATTTCCTCCATTTCATAGTTGCTACAATGGAAAAGCAACTGTATCCTTCATCGCATGGGGGGATATGAGATAAATTTATGAGCATATAACCAAAAGAATTGGCGACGATGGAACCAATGAAATAGAGGAGAGAGCTATTTCTAGGTAATTTTCAATTTGGGTCCATTTCCTTGCCTTCATCAACATTAAATGTCTAGGATTTGGTGACCAAATACAGGGAGATGAAGGGCCATGAATAAAAATGATGACAATAGAGGGTATTTCATATCAAGATCTGAGGGTCGTGTTCTAAACAACATGTGAATTGGGACAAGAGAAGAGCTAAAGGGAAAGGAACCGTATGCAATGAAATCAAGCAAGGGAAATATCCCAAATGTTGTTTGCGAACTATCTTGTAGATATTTAATGTTGGACGCACGAAGGAGGATTAACTTGTGTCAGGAGAAGAGAACGTCTCGTGGTGGTGATACAGAGCATGTTCCATATGATTTATTAGCTTTGGTTGTATCATGGGAATCAATGAAGACAGGGGTAGAGGTCACATTGCACCCTAAGAAAAAAAAAAATTTGAGAAAATTTAAAATTTCCTTTGTCCATGGAGCAAAACAAATTGAAATTTCCTTGAGTCATTAATCAATGGTAAGTGATGCATAGAGGGAACCTCATTTATTCTAAGATTACCTCGATTCAGTTGCTTATCATTCTTGGATAAAAGATCAACTTCCCCATTTTTCTTTTGTAATACATGAAAGTATTCCATTGATTGGAAGTTTTGCTCCTCAATTTTAATCTTGTTATAAATTCTTTAAAGGCTAGGTTGCAAGTTTTTTTCGATCTTTCACAAGCTTTTTATAATCAATTTTGACTCACACAACCAAAACTTATGCTTGATTGATTGAGTCAAACCCCAGGGCCCCATGAGTACTTCATGTAAATGGCCCCCACTCTTGCTGCCCCTAAATGCATGTTCTAATTAAGTAATAATTTAAACATTATAAATTAGTAACTCATAATTTTTTTTTAATTTATAATTAAATTATTTTATTCATAAATTTATAATTATAGTTATTTTTTTTTAATTAATTTTAATTTTTACAAAATTATTATAGTTAATATTTTTTCCAAAATTAATTTGCATCATCATAAAGATATGAACAATATTGAATTTCTTTTTTAAATTGATTTTCTTTTTGAAAGATAAATTAAGATGGATATTTATACAAAGTTTTGTTTCTATTAAAATATATTGAATATGTATTCATGGTCTTGTTTTTTATACCATTTCTTTACTATTTGATTTAATTTGAGTTAATCTATTGCATTATCATATTTTAAAAATAATTATTAATTTTAAATTTTTATCCTCTATAAAAATATAGAGTAATAAAGATTATCAATAAATAAAAATATTGATAAGAATTTTTACTTTAACAAAAATATATGGATACAAAATCTTACTTTAACAAATTTCAATTTCAAAATTATTTAAGTTATAAAATAATACTTAACATATAAATGCATAATTAAATAAATTTTAATATAAATTTAATTTAAAATTAAATATTAAAATACAATTACATATAAATAATCATAATTTTTATATATTCTCCACAACTTGTTTGCAATTTTAATTAATAATGTACAACATAATAATATTTGTAGTTTTTTATTAATATAAAATTTTTATTTGTATTTTAATTGCAAATACAAATAGTTATTTATTTTAACTGTAATTTTATATTAATATAAAATTCTTATTTATATTGAAATATAAATAAATTTTTAATCAAAACATTAAAAATTTAATAAAAATATATAAAAATATTGAAATTGAAATATATATATCAAAATTAAATACAAATATATAAAATGCTAAAACATTGAAATTGAAATATATACATCCTTCACCAAAATGCACAATATATATTTGTATTTCAACCATATAGAGATCTAACTTATAGCTGTATTTCAACCGAGCTGCTTCACCATGAAGGGCGTTCTTGAAAATGTTTGGCTGCTGTCAAAATCATGGAAGTGCTTTAATCCTTACCCTTGAACGCTTCATGCTGCACCACCAACAAGCACAGAATGAATTACTTAGTTAATGCAAAGATTATTGCGTCCAAGCACTGGTTAAATTCGACCTGCAATAGATTAAAACGCCCAGAAAACAACTCAAATTCTAGAACTTTCTGCTCTCACCGTTTCTGGTCGAGGGTACACGACATTGCTGCATTCTTTTTTCCAGTCTGTTTCGATTCACTGATTGACTGAATTCTTCACAATCGATTACCTTCAACTCTTCGTCATCTTCCTCTATTACGATAACATTATTCTCAGCTGCGTCGACGAGGCGAGGAGGAAGAAAAACTTAAACACAAGATCCTCTTGGATTCAAATTTCAAGGAAACTGAAAGAAATCATAACAACATTATAATCAAACATTCATTGTAATACAGTCACAACAATCCATGTGAATCAGTCAATCATGAACTCTCTCAGTATCAGAGGAAAATAAGATGGAGTAAGAAAGTTGACTTAGATTAATCAAGATGTCTCAAGAACAAATACATAACTAGAGAAACAATGTTCTTCATAAAAATATTACAATAGCAGGGAGCCTAGCTCAACCATTCGACCATAACAAAATATCAAAGTTGAGTATATATACTCAGAACTGCTACAACTACTAGGAGCGTGATCAGACCACTGCATTCAAAGTTTTCAGTCGATGCCTTCTCTGTTAGACTATGTAGGCCTTCTCATGTTAGACGCGAGCTCGCCTTAGTTATGTGCTTTGTAGGAAAATCCGTCCAAAAGGAAGCTTCAGATTGACAATCTGCACTCACAGTCGTTCTTAGCATGCTTTCCATTTATGGGGTGAGAGGAGGTCTCAACTCCCGCCCCTATTTTCAATAACTACCTTCATCGGGATCAGGACGAGGCCTGACACCCATGAATGTTCCAGGCGGTGCCCACGACTTCTTCGAGTCAAATGCAATGCCTCGAGGCCATGAAAATCTTCTTATGTGACCAATACGAGCGTTGTAGGTGCCAAGCTTCTTTGTGGACCCGCCCTTCACTGATATGACCTCCGACTGTGACCAACCGCTTACCCAAAAGGTGTTTCGCGACTTTGCATTTCGGGTGCTTCGTTGTGATCCACTCTTGACTCTCTCGATTTCCGAACTCGCAAACTGGAGCCTAGAGAGCACTAGCTCCCTTCAAAACTTTTGATTCACGAAAATGTGAATCCACTTATCTGACGCCATGTGCCCCTATGAGTTTAACAGGCCAGATCTATTTCAGGCTTCAGCCATCGGGGATTTGGCGCCTTCCTCACTTCGAAATTCTCGAAATGGATTTCTCTGCAATTCGGATCTGGTGCCACGCGTCCCTCTGGATTGGATGGCTAAAGTTAGTTTTGGGTTTCGGGACTTCAGACCTTTGATGATTAACTTTAACATTATTTCGAAATCTCGATTCCCTCGATAATTTTCCACCGTTGATTTCTCTCAATGAGAACTTTGACCGAGATTTAATCTTTGCTCGACCATTAATTTCGGGCCTGGAATGAGTCGCTCTAAGTGTTGTTCTTTGCGTTCATGGCTATGGCCTGTGGCCCTTGAAAACTTTGTGTTATAAAATTTGGCTCCAGAGGGGATGGCATGCTCCCTGCGAGCTGCCAAGAACAAGTAGTTACAGTGCCTTAGTTGTTGGGTTATGGAGTCCGGCTCAAAAAAATTTGCTGAAGGTCGACATGTACACTATTCTACTTATAAAAGGAAAACAAACACACATGCTCCAGAAGGAGCTTATTTGTGTACAATCCTATATTAACTAATCTTTACAAAGTGCTAGGTGAAAGAAAACTTACACCATAGCCACCCAGACTGTCCGGTGATAAATTTCTTATCTTTTTTGCAATTGATCCTCAAAAAGCTAGGGAAGTATGAAAACAAAACGAGAACATGTCTTGGAATGCTGCCCATACCCCCAAATGATGATAAGATGAATAATTCTATAGGTTCTAATGTTTTTTGAAAACACGGCTCCATATATGACCCCACAAGGTCATAAAATTTACAATCAGGGGAGCTCAACTGGTAAGAAATTACCTCCTCTTCCTTGTTTCTCACCCGTTGTTTGATGCTCTCAGAGTGTATAGGCAGGTGGAGAACTGATGCAAACTAGCCAATACTAGATGGTATTTTCTCGTTTACAGGCTCTGGACAAGAGATAAACTGCACATTTAGCTCCTCATTTTCATGTTGTTCTGTGTCTTCTGTAGGTTCAGGATGGTTGATTTCCACCCAATGCCTTTCCTTAATGAATAAAGGAAAAGGCTCTATAGTGTGGTCTTGGAAATCTTTCATATCCATATCAGAATTTGATTCATAGCTGTCATATGCATGCTTGTTTCTCCCCAAGTCAACAAAATGTAAGGTATGGATCTGCTCATTTACAAGCTTGGGACAAGAGGTAGACTGCACATTTCGCTCTTCCATTTCTCCTTCATGGATCTCCCAAGGATCTGATTCATAATCATCATAAATAGGAACCAAGGAAAATCTTTGTTCTTCGTTATCTTCGCTACTTCCTTGTTGTTGTTCCAGATCTAATTCATACTCAATATCTTCATGCTCAAAATATGAAACATACTAACAGACTTCTTTCTTATGAACATGCAAATTTTCAAGATATGCTTGCATATGAACACCCTTGCTAGCCCTGATGTTCTCTTCAACCTCTTCAGCATCTTCAAATAGGTGTCTTAACAATGAAGATTTTTCTCTCTCGAGAGAAGGACCAGCTCTGGATGATGAGCCATGACATAGTACACCATGGAAACAATCTCTATGGGTCTGATCTCCATAGGCATACTATGATAAACACTATAAAACCTCATGTTGAAGATATCCAAGGCTTCCTCTTCCCCTCTCCTCAAGGCATTAAACTCAAACTAGTATTGATCAAGGGACTTGTTCTCACCCCAACACTTTAAAAATGCATGGCATAGCTCGGTCCAAGAGCCAATAGAACCGGCTTCCAGACATCTAAACCACACAGCAACATCTCCAGACAGGTATTGTGAGAACGGCCTCATGGAAACATCATCATGAACAATCTCAAACTGATCGACAAATCTCTCAAAGGCCTCCAAATGCCTCTCAGCTGTAACATGATCCTCCCCAAAAAACCAAGGAAGATACTCAAAGGAATAAAGAGGATAAGGATGAAGGTCAAGTGGCAGCCTTAAAGGTTTAAACATCTTGTCTCTAATCTTAGCTTAAAAACTGGTGGGTTGAATATGAGGTTTAACAAGAATATGGACATGCTTGGCAGTAATAACGGAAGGAAATGAGATCTGAGAAGGCTTTGAATCATTTTCAACCCCCTCAAGGCTACAAGGGTGATCAATTTCACAAGGAAATCCAATACAAATCTCACTTTTATGAATAGGCAGAGGTGAAGACACGAGATCGATATCTACAACACAATAAGAGGGCATGTCTTCTCCTTCCAAGGATGGATAAATAAAGGAAGGCTTATAATCATTTGAATAGACAAAGCAAAGGATAATCCTCCTTATATGTGAAGGGAACAAGAGAAATGAGCTGATAAAGAAGAACATGATTTCATGAATAAAGCTCATAAACAGATACTTGGTCTTCCCCTTCGGCATGGTCATCTTTCTGTTAACATGATCCTCCCCAGTGGAGTCTTCGATAGTGGAGTCGCCAGGTGCAAGTTGCAATCTTCAATGGTTCTGATGTCTGATGCACCTTCAGAATCAAAAGCTCGTTGTCGTTCTTACCTAGGGAAATGTCTTCAATTCGTTCCCCGACAACGGTGCCAGAAATGTTAGCACTAGAAGTCACCCTTAGATTGCATAGAAGGTAAGCCCAGTACAAATCAATTTATACAGTAAATGTAAATGAGTTTTAAGAGGCCAAATGGAGAATAATCAATGAAAATAACGTTATAACTCAGAAATTTGTACTGGTATGCGCAAGCAATTGAGGTCTTGGATCAACTTCAGTCAGCAAGTTGGAGTAAAGGTGAGTAGGAAGAAGACTTTGGTGAGAAAAGTAAAGAGGTTTGTCGTGAACATCAAGGCTTCCAACAGCCTAAGGAAGAAAAACTTAAACACAAGATCCTCTTGGATTCAAATTTCAAGGAAACTGAAAGAAATCATAACAGCGTTATAATCAAACATTCATCATAATACAGTCACAAAAATCCATGTGAATCAGTCAATCATGAACTCTCTCAGTATCAGAGGCAAATAAGATGGAGTAAGAAAGTTGACTTAGATTAATCAAGATGTCTCAAGAAAAAATACATAACCAAAGAACCAGTGTTCTTCATAAAAATATTACAATAGCAGGGAGCCTAGCTCAACCATTTGACCATAACAAAATATCAAAACTGAATATATATACTCAGAACTGTTGCAACTACCAGGAGCATGATCGGACCACTGCATTCAAAGTTTTCAATCGGTGCCTTCTCTGTTAGACTGTGCAGGCCTTCTCATGTCAGACGCGAGCTCGCCTTAGTTATGTTCTTTGCAGGAAAATACATCCAGAAGGAAGCTTCGGATTGACAATCTGCACTCACGTCTGTTCTCAGCATGCTTTCCATTTATGGGGTGAGAGGAGGTCTCAACTATTGCCCCTATTTTCAATAACTACCTTCATCGAGATCAGGATGAGGCCTGACACACATGAATGTTCCAAGCGGTTCCCACCATTTCTTCGAGTCAAATCCGATGCCTCGAGGCCATGCAAATCTTATTATGTGACCAATACGAGCGTTGTAGGTGCTAAGCTTCTTTATGGACCTTGCCTTCATTGATATGACCCCTGACTGTGACCAAGCGCTTACCTAAAAGGTGTTTCGCGACTTTGCATTTTCGGGTGCTTTGTTGTGAGCCACTCCCGACTCTCCTGATTTCTGAACTCGCGAACTGGAACCTAGAGAGCACTAGCTCCCTTCAAAACTTTCGATTCGCAAAACTGCAAATCCACTGATCCGACGCCGCGTGCCCCTATGAATTTAATGGTCCAGATCTATTTCGGGTTTCGAACATCGGGGATTTGGCGCCTTCCTCACTTCAAAATTCCTGAAATGGCTTTCTCTGCAGTTCGGATCTGGTGCCATGTGTCCCTCTGGATCGGATGGATAAAGTTAATTTCGGGTTTCGGGACTTCAGACCTTTGACGATTAACTTCAACATTATTTTGAAATCTTGATTCCCTCGATAATTTTCCACCGTTAATTTCTCCCAATGAGATCTACGGCTCATAATATTTGCTCAACCATTGATTTCGAGCCTGGAACGAGTCACTTTGAGTATTATGCTTTGTGCTCATGGATGCGACCTGCAACCCTTAACAACTTTATGTGATAACATAAAATGCATTAGAAAATGTGGGAAAATATGTTCCAAATAGCATTGGATAAACATTATGCAGTAAACAATGGTATTATAATAAATGTTGATTGTAAAAGTAATAAATGTTATATGAATTGAATATCAAAGCATTATTATTTTAATAATATTGATAATTAAGAATTTGATATAAAATATATATAGAATAATTTCTAAATTTATTATTTATATTATAAATTATTTTGAAATAATATTAAAATATTTTTTAATTTATTGTTTTATTACATATGTATTCACATTTTTATTGAATATGTATATTTTGGATAATATTTATTACTTACGTTCTAAATTATTACTAATTAAACTTTAGTTTTGTGTCATATTTCAATATATTATTTAATACAAAATTATCTCACAACTATTATAACCATATCACAACTATTATAACCATATGTTGTAATATTTTTAATAGCAAACTACTTTATACTAAATCTATAAATGGTTAATATATTGTAATATTTTCAATGGAAAACTACCTTATACTAATTTCATGTTATATTTAAAGACCTTGTTTAAATTTTAATGGCAGATTACCTAAGTGTATTGGGTGCATATGGCATATATAGTTGTATGAATGTAGGTGCATATTACATATAGTTGTATGAGTGTGAGTGGGTGCATAGAGGACATGGTTGTTATGTATGTGATATCTTTTATGACAAACTATGGTAGTAGTTTTATTATATAAATGATTGATATTTATATAATATTTTTAATAGCAAACTATTTTATTCTAGTTTCATGTCATATTTAAATGTTTTGTTTTATGGTTGTTTTGTATAAATGTGAGTTCATAGAACAAGTATAAAGTATAAAGTGGCTATGGTTATTGAAAATCCACTACAACATTTTTTTCTATGACCATATTGAATGAAATTTTCATGTGTATTTAATGGAGGTTCATCAAATCCATCCTTAAGTTCATTGTAAACATTACTCTTTGATTGAGCATATGAGCGGTCACAATTTCATTTTAATGAAGCATGTGGCAGATGGTATTCCTTTTGAGTTGAGATGTATTAAGATTATCATTGTCAGCTTTAGGAACATAATCTGATGTAAATAAATTTTCACATATTTCATTGGATTTATCTTCTAAATCCTTTTCTCCCTTTTCTTGGAATAATATTGGAAATTTTAAGAGATCAACATCATTGACATGAATATTTTCTTCAATGACTTCAGCTCGATGTATTAACTCTTTCCAGCTACACTTTCCCTCTTACTTCAATAAAAATCTCATATTCACGAGCAATGAAAAAAATGATGGCATCATTTGGAAACATTTCTTTAGGAATATCATGAATGAAAGTGAAATTTTTAACTGGTTCTTTCTCATTCATCCAAATTTCAACCAACTTCAAAAAAAGAGAATATGGATCTTTCCTCGGGAAATGTTTCTTGATAAATAAAAATTATAACATGTCCCAACTAGTGATGGTTCTGGGAAACAATGAATAAAACCATTCACTAACATTCCCTTTTAGAGTTAAGATAAAAAAATTGGCATGCAACATCATCTTATGCCACATTATAGATATCACAAACATTATCAAACTTAACAAAATTCTTCTCCACATCCTCTAAAGTATATCCGAAGAAAATGGGAAGCTTGTTCGTGGACTATTTAGCATTGGATGAACCTCTCCTTGCAAATTGGGGGGATTTATGTGAAACCATTTCTTTCTTTGAGAACCTTCTCCCTTTGTTGTAACTTGAGAAACTTTTGTTGGGATTAGAAAGGAAGGAAAAATATCACTGCAACATGAAAGAAACTCTCGGAGTCCCAAACATATCTTCTTGTTATTCCATAATCCTTTTAGTGGAGTCACCAGAACATATTTCTTCAAAATCCATAGTTTTAATAATGGAGTTGCTAGGGAGCTCATTCTCTCGAATGTTGGATGGTTCTTTGGTTATGTAGGAGTTGTCATAACTAACTTATGCTTGGAAATCCAATAACATATCTTCAAGGCCATCTGATATTGTTTGAACAAAATTTTCAAGAACCCAGTTCATATTTGAAAAGTCTGGATTTATATGAACAGTTCAATTTTTTGTTGAATTTGGCCTCGGGTGAGCCACTTGCCTTGGTGTAGGAGTTGCCCTGCTTTGAAAACCTAATAAAGCTAGATCCTCTGCTAGAGAGTTCCCTTGACTTGTGTGTCTACGATTTGATCAGTGGAGGCATGTTCCATGCAATCATGGTTAAGTTTTGTTGGTGTCAACTATTCTGTTATCTATGAGGTGCCCAATAATGGTGGAAAATATGGTCGAAGGATGTCCACATTAAATAATGGATGAAATCCAAGGAAAGTGGAATTTTGATCTCAAAAGCGTTATCACCCACAGGTTTGGTGATGGTGTAAGGTCCATA
>JASDQU010010212.1:88261-103289 GCA_032191745.1 Picea mariana
TTCAATATCAAAAGCAACAACAATAGATAAAATAAATCTAATAGAATTTAACTTAGCAACAGGAGAAAAAATCTCACCAAAGTCAATTCCCTCTACCTGGGAATAACCTTTTTCTACTAACCGAGCTTTGTGTTTCTCCACTTTTCCTTATGCATTAAAATTCTTCTTAAACAACCATTTTCTACCAACAAATTTTCTTCCAGTTGGAAACTCAACTATATCCCATGCCTCATTCTTATCCAAGGCACCCATTTCTTCAACCATGGCCTTCTTCTAGAGTTTACTAACCTCTGAATTCACTGCTTCCCTGATATTTCTTGGATCATCATCAATAATAGATAAAGAAAAATTAGAATGAAAATCAGGTGGACTATACCTTTCTAGTTGCCTTCTTTCCCTCACTGATCTCCTCAATACAGGGTTATGAGGTTCTTCTTCTTCTTCATCATCTTCTTCATCATCTTCTTCAAATGATTCATATTTTGCATCATTTAACTCCAACTCTATTTTCTCAGGTTCTTCTGGCCTTGGTAGGAATTCTTGTTTGGAAACATCTTTTACCTCTCTAAAAACAACATCTCGACTGTAAACATTCTTCTTGGTTTATGGGTTCCAAAGCTTATAACCTTTCACAACATCTTTATAGCCAATAAAGATACACTTTTCAACCTTTTTATCCAGCGTAATCCTATCTTCCTTTGGAACATGTACATAAGAATCACAACCAAGCGCTCTAATATGTTGAAGAGAGGGTTTCTTTCCAGTCCATACCTCGTGTGGAGTTTTATCATCCAACGCTGATGAAGGTGATCGATTGACCATGTAACATTTTGTACCCACTACCTTTACCCACTACCTTTACCCAGAATTCTTGTCCTAACTCGACACCGTTGAGCATGCTCCTTGATTTTTTTAACAATGTCCTATTCATACTTTCTGCAACTCCATTCTACTGAGGTGTGTATGGAGTATTCTTCTGCCTTGCTATACCACACTTCTTACAGAATTCTTCAAATTCATTTTCGCAGAATTCTCCACCAATATCTATCCTCAATACCTTTATTTTCTTCTCTATCTTATTTTCTACCAGAGCCTTAAACTCTTTAAGTTTATCAAATACCTCAAATTTCTTTCTAAGAAAATAAATCCATGTGTTCCTTTAGAAATCATCTATGAATGAAACATAATACATAGATTTACCTAGGGATGGAACAAGAACAGGTCCAAACACATCACTATGTATCAACTCTAAGATCCTCTTTGCTCTTGTAGCACCAGATGGGAATCTTACTCGATTATGTTTACCATATATGCAATGTTCACATAAATCAAAATCCAGAGTGCAATTAGACATACCTTCAACCATACCTTTACCGTGTAGTGTTTGAAGGCCCTTTTCTCCAATATGCCCCAGTCTTTGATGCCACAACATGGTCTTCTTTTCTAGGACAATATTGGTCTTGTCTCCTTCATTTCTCTACTCAGGGACAACATAACTATTACACCCATTAGTATAAGTGTTTCCCAACAACTTGTACAGAGTTCCACACTGAACTCCCCTCATCAACACCATTTATCCTCGTACCATCTTGCAAGTGCCCTTTCCAAATACAGTATCCACTCCTGCATCATCCAACTTGCTTACAAATATTAGGGTCCTGGCTAGTTTTGGAATGTGCAGAACCCCAGGGAGAGTTCTAATCCTTCCATATTTTAGCATCAACTTAACCCTTCCACATCCCATGATTTTGGTTGTCGAGTCATCTCCTAGGAATACATCACCACCATCGTATTTTTCATATTTAGAGAACCAATCCCTATGAGGGATCATATGGTATGATGCACCTGAGTCGATCAACCATACATCGTGGTTTTCATGCGTACCTGTAGATTCCAGGTAAACATCACCTCCTTCTTCAGTGGAGGCTTTCACCTCTATGGAAGATGTACTATCAGATCCCTTTGGTTTATCAACCTTCTTAGACTTGCAATATTTCTTATAATGCCATGTTTTACCACACTTCCAACATTTCCTCAAAGATTTTCCTAGAGACTTAGATCTACCTATAGATTTAGATCTCCCCCTTGAAGACTTACTAGGATTCCTATCTTGGGTATGACCTCTTACAGATAAAGAATTTGTGATATGACCATCCATGTTTTTCCGCCTCATCTCTTCAGATAGCAAGGATGCAACTACATCATCATACTTCAATGTAGATTGAGTGGTACTACCAATTGCTACAACCATATTATCCCAAGAGTCTGGCAAATAAAATAACAAAGTAATACACTTATCTTTTTCTGTAATCGTAATATTAACAGAGACAAGTTGGCTTACCAGAGTATTAAAGGTATTTAGATGTTTTGTCACAGAATCTCCATATTCCATCCTAAGATGATACAACTTCTTTCGAAGAAACAACTTGTTTACTAGGGACTTTGATTGATACAAATTCCCTAACTTATCCCATAGTTCCTTGGTTGTAGATTCTCCCAAGACATTCAACAACACTGAATCTTCCAGGCAGAGTCGAATAATACTCCTTACTTTTATGTCCAACTTCTCCCAATCTTCCTTCGACATACCAGTAGGTGGTGTACTAGTAGTTTGTGTACTAGTAGGTTGTGTACCAGTCGATTGTGTGTCAGTAGGATGCATACCAGTAGGCTGTGTACTAGGATCCACAATGATCCATTGTTATTTGTCTATAAGAAGGTCCTCCATCTTGAGCTTCCATAGCTCAAAGTTTTTACCATTGAACTTCTCTATCTCGATTCTAGAAGAGCTCACCATTCCTCTTTATACACTCTAATATCCACTGCAAAAGATCCCACTAAACCTAGGTTTATCACATACCCAAGATAAACTTGATCTATCAAGACCGAGTCAAACCCTCAACAACAAAGGCGTCCCTCTGAAGCCAAAAATGAGCTCTGATACCACATGTAAGTTTTAAACTTGTGAAGTAAAGCAATGCATATAGATTCTTAAGAAAAACAAAAATTAATCAATGGATCATACACATAGTACACATAGATTTATACCGGAAACCCTTAACTGGGAGAAAACCTTTCAATGATTTAATGTATTAATTTCACAATTCACCATACAATATAAATACAATGTTTTTAGGTATTCCATAGATACCAAAACCCTAATTCCTTAATCCAGGATTAATTTAGAAAACCACTAAAAATAGAAAAATCCGCTAAAATAGCAAAAACGCCCCCAAAACAAAAATTGGGGCGTTGCCCCGAATGTTGCACGTAACCAGGAGGGCCATACCTGGCCCCCCTTGGGACCCCCCTAGGAAGCGCCTGGCGCACATGACACAAAGAAAACTACTAGAGGGATCTTCAGACACAGTTTTCGAATCTGATGCGCCCACACACACACATGCAAAGAATGTAACACATACCCAACAAATTCAACCATGAAAACTATTTCTAGGTTATTCTTCATGTCTCTAGCTTTCCAATGAGCTCCCATTTTCTCAATTTTAACATTGGGATCAAAAGTTATGTCCTCCAAAAGATAGGAACGATGGATGATTTTAGGGGCTAAATTTTGCTCATGGGCTAATTTTCCATGGTTTTTCCAAAAACAAGATTCACTATTTTAAAAATGATTCACCCAAATTCTATAGGATAAAATTATTTTACCTTAAAAATCACCAAAATTTTATAAAACCTATATAAAATACTTATAAATTTGAAAATTTTTAAAAAAATATCGTCAAACATTTATAGTTGACATATGAAGGATTAGTAATATTCGCCAAGGTTTCTACATTTTAAAATAAATTTCCATCCTTAAAATCATCCCTGATAGGAACTCAACAGCCATTGATCTATTATGTGGATAAATTCTTGGCTCTTGATTTATAAATATGCCCTATTTATCCCACATGCCTTGTGGGAATTTTCTCATATCATGTTGATAAACATAATGGCATCCCATATTATTTGTGTGTGAAGTATATAGAGCCATGGAACCCTTCGTACCTTGTGCCATGCCAAGTCATTGCCCAGCCATTTGTGTCAAACCAATATCATCCAAGTGTCACCTAGGGATAGGTCCACTTCACTGCCACGTGTCCAAATGTGATAGGTTGACTTCATTTCCACATGTCCAAATGTGCCAAAGGAGGGGGAGGGGAATACAACTTAGAAAAAGAAATGAGAAAATAAACTAAGTGTAAATGCAGAGAAATAAGTGATGAAAAAAAATAGGAGAGGAGTGTAACACTTGATAAATATTAGTAAAAATAAATAGGAGAGGAGTGTAACACTTGGTAAATATTAGTAAAAATAGCTTGGAAAATAAACTAAGTGTTGAAATAGTTGTGTAGAGAAATGTGTGGAGAATCTATGCACAATACAAGTCATGAAAATTGACTAAGTGTGAAAGTGTTGATTAAAGTTAAAAGTAAAAGTGACTAAGTAAGTAGAGTGAAGTAAGGAGTGCATAAGACGAGCCAATGTGGATAGATTGAAAATGGAGTGCACATGACAAGCCAATGTGGATAGATCAAAAATGGAAAATTATTAGGTATGGAAATGGAGTGTGGAGTGTGAATATGACTAAGGAAAGTAATGAGAGAGTAAGAAAAATGACAAAGTATGAGAGTAAGGGGTACAATTTGAGGAATGCAGAGGACTAAATGGAGGTTGCAGAAGGATGGTATATTCTGAGGAATGAGATTGTCGGGTTCTCCACATGGGATTTAACTCATAAATTGGCTAAGTATGGAACAATAATATAGACAGGACGTGGTAAATGACTAAGTGTTGGGGTGTTTCAGAAGATGGAGATAATTGACAAAATCTTGGGCATATGACCTCTATTTTTTATTTCGTAAAATGTTTGATGAAGATGAAACATAGGGATATTCAATGAGAATATGGACATAATAAATTTCATTCTTTTTAGTGTGATTTTATTTTCTTCTAATTTGTTCAAAAGAGAAACCATCCCCACATTTCGTGAAGAAGAACTCAATAATGAAAATGATTCTGAATTATTAAAACTTGTTGGGTCTTCATGATCAATAGCTGGATATTATTTGGTACTTTCCAAATTTGAAAATTTTGGTCTCCATTTGAAAGAGGCATGGGTTCAAATATGCACCCCAATCACCTAGTTGACGGGTGTCAGGAAAACACATCAATAGAGATTCGTACATGTATCTCATGATCTTACTGTGCAGGTTGTATGGGGAAAAGGATTGCTCCCAGTTTATGGAAGCATGGATGCCATTAGCTTACACCATATCCATGCAAGGGAAAAGGTTCAATTGGGAAGCCATAATCTCCAAGCAACTCAACTACAAAATTGAACGGGCCCAGAACCCCAAGCCAAGTGTAGTATCCTTATTTCACATGGCTTCATTTTTTTTGACATATTATGTGAAAGGAATGCTTTCCCTGGATTTTCCTTTAGCAGGAAAATATCAAAGCCTCTTGTGCATGTTTATTTAATCATTTTATGGGATAATAATTAAAAGAGGTCACACTCTTTAATATGTGATTTATTTATAGCACACTTGTACACCCTCATCTTTAGGAAAGAATGCCCCAAATTTTCCAAACAAGCTAAGAAAATTATTGGATATGTTGGAACTTGGTATTTTGAAGAGAATCACACATATGTTTGAATCTATAGAGAAACTTGTACACCCCACCTCTTTTCATCCTATGTCTCGGATAGGTTGGTGATTGGTGAAATATGCTATCAATTAATTATTCATGGTTTCGACACTAATTTGGTGAAGGAGAATAAGAGAATATTCATAACCTACAACTTTCAAATTAGGTACTATTTTGTTAGGGATACCAAACATGCCAAGCAAGAAGGATAAATACAACTAGAATATATATTCAGGACTATTAATTTTAGGAGGCATGGTCCCAAAGGTTTAATAATCAAACATCTCGAACATGTATCAAATAGTTATCCCTATGCACATGATAAGTGGCATGAATATCTCTTCATGGATAATGCATGATATTAGCAAGAGGTAGAGAAAAGAAAGGTCAATCCAAATGCAAATGTTTTTGTCTCCTTGTCATCAGAGGAGAAAATGAAGATCATAAGTCAAGGAAATGCTTCAAGCAAGGAAGTAGAGGAAGCAAGGATAATGGAATAATATGAGAAAAAATATATGCAAGAAGAACAAGATAAGATTTTGCAAGAACAAGAGCTTAAAAGGAAGACCTAGGAAGAACTTAAGAGTAATCAGGAAGAAGATATTTCTCAAGAATCACTCACCAAAAAAAGAAGAGAGGCATGGTAAAAAATATTTGTTATAGCAGAGGATTAAAGAAAATGAAGAAAAATATAGGAAGGATTTGAAGGAACATAAAAGAGTAGTGGAAGAATTGGTGGAGCAGTAAAAGAAAGCTTATATTGAGTGGGAATAGAAGGAATAGCTTGAGAAAGTAGAAAGGTGAAAAGAGGAAAAAATAAATATGGAACAAGAAAAGACTCAAATAACTCTAAAAACTACTAATGTAATTGATATAAAAAAGGATGAATAATAATCAATGAAGACATATGTTCCCATAACTGATGAAAGCTAACTTGCCACTGTAATTCTTATTGAATACTTGCTTGAACAAAAGTCTATGCAAGAAAATGAAGGGGATACCATGTAGGATACTCATGACCAAGGAGGAAATATCATAGGATCGATTGATGGTCAGGATGAGGATCATAATGGCATTCCAACTAAGGGAATCGTTGATCCCAAGGACTCTAAATAAGATTCAAAACCTCATGATACCCATCAAACCCAATCAGCTGGGAAATGTCAGGATACTCGAGACACTAAAGATGCAATATTGAAGCATCATGAAGAAGAGGAAAACCCCTCTACATAGGAACAAATTTTGCAACAAACTCAATTAGTTTGGAAGAATCAAGAAACCCAAACATAAAAAAAAAATCAAGAAACTTAATGAAGTGAGAAAAATTAGGAGAATATGATGGAACAATTCCATACTCCTCACAGTTTGAAGAATATATTATCTTGGGGAGATCAACCCATACCCAAACCAGTAAATGAAGTTGTTGATTTGGATTCTCTTTCATATGATCGAAAGAGTAATTATATCATCAGAATAACATAGAGGAAAACAAATCTCACTATGGATAGTATCATATTCAGTACCTCTAAATAAGTCATACTTGATGCAAAAAGAGCTTGGATAAGTGAGTTGGTCTCAGCAGGAATTTCCATTTATCACGCCTTGTTAGACAAGGCTATGGAAGAAGAAAAAGAGCTAGAATATGCAAGGAAAGAATTAGCATCACTCCGACATCAAGTTTAGTATTATCGGGAATTCAGAGGTGCTTTAATCTTGTCAAGGACTTCCTTGAAGAACATGATAATCACTAGCATATTCAAGCCATCTTTCTAAAAAAGGTGGTTGAATTTTGGGAGGAAACCCTATTGTTGTCTATAAGACATAAAGAAGTTCTCAAGTGAAGTGAAACGGGTGTCAAGGATTTGAACTAGGTGGAATTCATCAAAGAAATTCAGAAGGACCAAGGAGAAGAATACCATGGAATTGATATTTTAATGGTTGATAGTATAGCTAGGATGCACTCAATATTGAAGCACTAGGAAGGTATCATGAAGGATCCAAGGAATCATATGGTAGAGGAATGATCCACTTGTAATAGAATGTGGGATAAGATAAATTGATCAATTCGAACTCCAGCTGCCAATGTTCATATCGCCTGAATATTTTCGGCCAATTAAAGAGGTATCGACAGATTTTAAGTGAACCACCGATGGGTATTAGGCAGAAGAAAAAAAGATAATTGTAGTTGAATGCGACCATATACATATATTTTTGGTGGGAGAAATCAAATATGTTGAAATAATAGAGCAATTGATGCCCAAATAGAGAGGTACACTTGGCAATATAGAGAAGGAAAATAAAACTTGAGTATCCCAATGGATCAACACAGGTTTCCCTACAACCATAGATGTGTCGGTTTGTACTYACAATGGGCCACATATATCCACAAGCATGCAAGTATTGAKACTCCCAGATCACATAAGTTATCTTGACTCACTTATAGTTAAGAGATCCTTAGTTTCTTATTTTTTCTAAATATACTATTTTGGGAAAATTGTGATGAAATAAATAAAGGGATCGACCTCTAAATCATATATTGACTCATAAATTCATCACCTACTATGAAATCCTACAAATTATTGCAAATTTTATATACATTTATTATGAAATAATAAATAGGTGGGGTCCCCTAAGAGAAAACACACTAAGTGACTATTTTCAAGCATAACATTTCCCTCAGCAAGTTTGCATACCACCATATCAATTGTGATTTCATTTGATTTGTGATGATTCAAAGTAATGGTATATTGATTATGTTCCATGGTGTTTATCAATACACACG
The DNA here is from genome assembly GCA_032191745.1 of Picea mariana. Taxonomy (NCBI): domain Eukaryota; kingdom Viridiplantae; phylum Streptophyta; class Pinopsida; order Pinales; family Pinaceae; genus Picea; species Picea mariana. The sequence goes on from JASDQU010010212.1 coordinate 96,696, forward strand.
TTTGGGTGATGCAAAATACTTGTTTTCATTTGAATATGATGTATGCTAGTTTTGCAAAAGCATCAGGTCATGGTAACTTTGTTCACTTCTCATTGGTATGGCAACATTAATATGGCACTCATCAATTGACTTTGCAAGAGGTTGGTTCTTATCCTATGATTATATGCACAATGAAAATCAAAGTCATTTATTATGTTATGGCATTCAATTGCATATTTATCAAAATTTGAGATACATAAACATTCAAAAGCTTGTATGGTTTATGTGATTTGATTTGATTTGAGTTTGATATATGTTATTTTTCATATGGAAAATAAAAATACAATCAATACATGGAAAGGGTCCGAATTTTGGTTTAATAACTCCATGACACAACATTTGGAATATATGTGAAATAGTCATTTTGTGCAAGGCATATAATTTTTACATATGGTATATCATACACAAAGGTATGAACCATGGCCTATTCATATGGATATGAGCGTTGATATGACATGTTGGAGGTAGAATTTAATTGAAAAGGTGTAGACCTCGAGGTTGACATAGTAGGTATGCATTGAAATATATGAGTTTAATATGGTATAAGGCTATGAGAATTTATGTGATATATGGTATCACTTGTTTCAAGCTAGCATAGCATATAACATCAGTTTCAAGGTTTATTTGGTTTAACATTGATGCAATGTGTTGATTTGGAATTATGCATATGGTATGAAGTTAAATTTTGACGTGATGGGGATGGCCATGAATTGAAAGGAAAGGACATGGGAATATACTCCATAGTCTTGCATTTTACCATCCTTTGTTGCTTGTGGTTTTGTCATTCCATTTCTCATTTTGGTCTGTAGAGATATTGAGCTTGACTTTGGGAAACCCCGCTCTTGGTGGTTGCAGCAACTGTTTTGGCCTCAATCTACTTGTATATAAGAAATATTTGGCAAGCTATGTACTCACGAGTTTATGAAGCGTATTATACATGATTTTTGTAAGTGAATGAGTTAGCAATGGTTGTGGTTTTGATTGGTATTGAGTGTGTATTTCCTCTTCCCTTCTTTTTCGCTCATATAATGGAAATATTGTGAATGTTGCTTGAGGATTTCTATTTGCAAAGGAAAGAAAATGGTTTTGTTTCTTCCCTCTATTGAATGCATTCTTCTCTCAATTCATTCTCTCTTTCCATTTCCCTGAATATTTATTAGCCACGGCTCTTGAAATGAAATTATTTGAACCCTTTTTTGGTAAAAGATTATGAGTTTCGACATGGGTTCTATTTTTGTATAGTCTCTCTATAGTAAATATGCTCGGCCTTCAAAAAATATTTATTTTGTTGAGTATAGTTGTGGTTTCAACCCATGTTGGCTATATGGATATGGGTTGTGGTTGAACCCATGTCTCCATATTGGATAAATGCTAAAGTTTTTTTTTAACCTTGAATAATCATACAATATTTTTGCTTTTGAAAATTATGTGACTAGAGTTGAAGTTATTTTAATTTTGTTGAGTCTGAGTTTAGGGTTGAACTGAATTCAGACCCGTGCAATGGATGATTGATTAAGTTTTGAATATGAACAAGGTTCATTCACTGTAGAAAATATTATATAACCAACAATGTATTACTCGAACTCAATTTTATTTTATGATGAGTTTGTATTCGGGTTCAAATCTTGGTTTGTAAGTATTTGTTTTAGCATGACACATTTGACTATGGTATTGGGTTTGAATACTATTCACCCAAAATATTGGTTACAAAGCTACATGTGGTTCTATGGAAACTATTCATGCTGACCATATCCCTTCTCATTTTTGAAATGTCTTGATCTCACAGTTTTGGCAAAGTTTTGACTTGATTTTTATTTTTTCGTTTATTATAAAGACACACACAACATGTTCTCAACCTTACCTTGTTCTTCGATGAGGCCATATGCCCATTGTTTCTTCTGCTGGAAATAACACTAGTGTTAGGATATTTAGACACTAAGGAGTTAGTAAGATCTACTTGGTCTATTGTGTCGTTAGGTAAAAGTGTGTTTTCTAGTGTGTTTCTTTAGTATGCATTAGTATGCATTTGTAGTTAGGAAATCTGACGGTCACGATATGTTTCCAACATAGAGTGATCTGACGTTTCATACTCTCCTGAATCTTAACGGCCATTGATCCGTGGCTTAACAATCGATTGGTCCATGATCTCTATTTAAAGAGAATGGAAGGTCATTTGCCGATGATCGATTGTGAGAAACTCTCTTGTAGAATCTCTCTGTAATCTTTTTCTTTGCATTAATAAACTGCTCCAAGTGGCCGTGTTGGCTGGGGCCATGGATGTTTCCCCGTAGGGATTTTACCACGTGAAAACATCGGTGTGTTGATATTTGATCTAGTTATGTGAGTGGTTACTAAAGTTGTTCGTCCTCTGTTGGAATACCTATGTTTTTGAACATGGTATCAGAGCCTATTTGAATACCTGCTCCTGTTGAAGATCGAGATCATGAAGCCGAGTTTCCTCATCTCCATTTTCTGTCATTTTCGCACATTTATGGGCTGAGAGGATTGTTCCATTGCGTCCGAAGATCTCATTTCAGTCAAGAAAGTTTTTCTTTTCACTCGAAAATGTTTCTGTTTTCCTAAGATACGACCATTACAGTCATATCCATAGGTATAAAGCTTAAATACACATTTTTTTAAATTTTTGCAGAGTAGTATTTTGGCTTTATTTATTTCCGGGTTGCCACTCTTTTAGATCTACGTATGCTCTTTGCCCCATGCCTTGTGCGATCTCGGAAAATCAGAAATAGATAGGAAAAGGTGCATCTTCCAGGTAAGCTAATCGAGATCTAACCCTTGTTGTCATCTAGAAGCGAAATTTTTTTCTTGTGTGAAAAGAGTTTTTTTTCAGCATGCTCTCCAAGGCCATATTCAACAACAACAACAACAAAAACACTCCTTCTGAACATTACAATATGTTTTTCTAGATCATTTGGTTAAAAGTTGCCTTATTAAGTAAGAGGTCTTGAGTTCAAGTCTCTCTTTTGTTACCTTTTTTGAAAAAGTTCATGAAAAAATTGTAAAGTGTATTTCACTTCAAGTATAAAAGTGAATCACTATAAGTAGCTTTAATATTTTATTTTAGAGTTATTTATTTTGCATGCAACTTTTTTGTTATAAAGTAACTTCATTGCAAAAGTGATCCCCACTTCTCTTTATAAAAGTGGGTCACTTCATAAAGCAACTTACACAATCACGTGGTCATTTGGTTACTGATTGTGCCTTTTTTAAAAAGGGCATAACTCTAACATTGGAAGTCCATTTTCAGTGCCATTTTTTTTTAAACCATGTAACTTTTCGAGCTATTTCCATCCAAATCATTAGTTTTAGTTTTTAAATCCACATTATCTGCATATTTAATATGGCTTCTACAAGTATTGTCTTTCTTACCAACAACAACTACTTCCAATGGAAATCTCATATGGAAGATTTATTAAGAAGTAAAGGCTTGTACCAGATTATGTTGGGAAAGGAAAAAACAACTTATGCTGATAAGAAAGCCAAGTGGGACTATAGGAATGAAAAATCACGTGGACTAATCGGTATTTCCATCTCTCCTGATTTAAGGTACCACCAAGATATTGATGACCCCAAAGAAGCTTGGAACACGATTGAATCTATGTTTGGTAAAATCAATATTATTCGAGCACAACAGTAGTTCATGTTCATTTCAATGATGTATTATGTGTTCCAAGTCTTTCTTGTAACCTTCTATTAGTATATCAAATCACTCATTCAGGTGAAGGTAAAACCGTCGAGTTTTCACCTCGCCAAGTTGTAATCAAGGATCTAAAAGATCCTAAGCATGTTATTGCAACTGGAATTGTTGCTGATATTACCAAGTTGTACAAGCTTGACAACTTTGGGTCATCATTTTTTTCATCGGTTTTTACTGCTCATAGCAATGACTTGAGAAAAATTTGGCATGAGCAGTTTGGCCATCTAAACTATCACTCATTGTAGCAACTATGTAATCAACAAATGGTCACTGGTCTTCCTCTTGTTTCATGTAGAGATGGTGTTTGTGCCAGTTGTGTTCTCGACAAACATCATCGAGACAGTTTTGACAAACGTGCCTCTTGGCATGCCTCGGGTCCTTTGCAGCTTGTTCATAGTGATCTGTGTGGTCCACTTTCTTCTCCTTCTCTTTTTCTAGCTGCACATATTTCTTAACTTTCATTTATGACTTTTCCAGACGTACTTGGGTTTACTTCTTAAAACTCAAGAGTGAGGTTTTTGACAATTTTTTGGCCTACAAGGCCCTTGTAGAAAAGAAATTTGGACATCAAATTCAAAGGTTAAGAACAGATAATGGAGGCGAATATGTGAACAATAATTTTACAAGCTACTGCACTACACAGGGAATCCAAATGCAACACATTGTTCCATATACACTACAACAAAATGGTGTTGCTGAGAGAAAGACCCGCACATTAAAAGAAATGGCTAATTGTATGATCCAATCTAAGGGATTAAGTCTAAAGTATTGGGCGGAAGCCATCAACTGTGCAAATTATATAGTAAATCGCACTCCCACAAAGGCTCTTAAGAATATAACACCGGAAGAATCTTGGACTAAAATTAAACTAGATGTAAGTCACTTCTGTGTATTTGGTAGTATAGCATGGGCTCACATTCCTGATGAGAAAAGGAAAGCATTGCAGCCTAAAAGTGAGAAGTGTATATTTGTTGGTTATTCTGAAGATGTCAAAGGTTACAGACTTCTTAAATCACATTGTAATGAAATTATTATTATAAGAGATGTTAAATTTGATGAAAATATCTTGGTCTGCGAGCCTAATTCGACAATTGTGCCTTCTTCAGCCTGCAAGCCATCTTTGGCATTTGTGCCTTCTTATGATCTGGTTTCTTCTTCAGATGATGATAGTGAGGATGAAAATCCACCTCTGCCTGCTCACCCTCCTCTAGATGAGTCCTTTGAACCTGAACCAGCACCAGCTCCACCACTTCCTAGATGGGTCCGTTCAACACGAGAAGCAGCTAGTGATCTTGTCGGTGATCCTTCAGATCAACATCGGACACGTTCACAGTTCCAGTGAGCCTCTTCTCTTTTGGCTCAAGTTTCAAAAACTCATGATCTAGATACATTTGCAGAAGCTTCAAGTCATCCAGGTTGGGATACAACAATGAATGAAGAGTATTGGTCTTTAATGACAAATGATACTTGGGATCTTGTACCTCTTCCAAAAGGAAGAATTTTTTTTAGATGCAAATGGGTCTACAGAACTAAGTATGCATCAAATGGAAGTGTTGAAAGACACAGGGCTCGGTTAGTTTCCAAAAGATTTTCCCAAGTTGAAGGAATTGACTATAATGAAACCTTTGCCCTTGTAGAAAAAATGAATTCCATCTGCCTTGTTCTTGCCCTTGCTGCCTCACATAAATGGGAGGTCCATCAAATGGATGTTAAATCTGCCTTCTTGCATGGATATTTGCAAGAAAAAATCTACATGGAACAACCTCCTGGCTATGTCTAGAATGACTCTAGCCATGTTTGTCACCTCAAGAAATCTCTTTATGGTCTCAAGCAAACTCCCCGAGCATGGTATGCCAAAAAGGATAGCTTTCTTATTGCCATTGGATTCTCTAGATTCTATTATGATCCTAATGTCTATACCAAGAAAGTAGGAAGCCATATCATAATCCTTGTCCTTTATGTTGATGACCTTATCTTTACTGGTAGTAACTCAAAACTTTTAAACCATGTGAAAACCAACCTTGAGAAGAAATTTGAAAGGACAGACTTAGGCTTTTTTCACTATTTCCTTGGCCTCCAAGTTTTACAAACCAATGAAGGAATTTTTCTTTTCCAGTCTAAGTATGCTTGTGACCTTCTTCGTCGCTTTCACATGGACGATTGTAAACCAACCCCTTCTCCCTTCCAGTCTGGAGTCAAGATTTCTGCCACATGTACTTCTCCTGAAGTTGATGCCACCCTGTAATGTCAGTTAGTTGGTAGCCTCTTATACTTGACTCATACTCATCCCGATCTTTCCTTTTTTGTTGGTCTTGTTGCCCGATATATGCAAACACCCCATGAAAGCCATTGGAAAGCAGCTAAAAGGATACTTTGCTATGTTCATGGTACAGTTCAGTTCGGGATACATTACATTTCAGGGGGGACTCCTTTATTGGTTGGTTTCACTGATTCAGATTGGGCCGGTGACCCTAATGATCGGAAGTCTACTGCAGGTTATGTTTTCATCCTTGGTTCAAGACCTATCACTTGGGCTTTTAAGAAACAACAGGCTTTTAAGAAACAACAGGCTATTGCACTTTCTTCAATAGAAGCAGAGTACCGAGCAATGCTAAATGCAATTCAGGAAGCCCTGTGGCTTCGACAGATCCTTTCAGAGTTTGGATTCTAGCACTAGCATCCAACCATCCTTTGGTGTGACAATCAGAGTGCCATCAAGCTCGCCAAAGACCCAGTTCAACATCAGCGTAGAAAACACATCGAGCTACACATGCACTTCATCAGAAAGGTCATTCATGATCAAGTTATTGAAGTGCTCTTTTTCCCTACAGAAGATC
>JASDQU010010213.1:0-18774 GCA_032191745.1 Picea mariana
TTTGGGCATATATACCCCTTATTCAGAAGTTCTTCAAGCTGTAATTGCAATTCTTTCATCTTTGGTGTACTCATTCTGTAAGGATTTTTTTACACTAGAGATGATCCGAGCATCAAGTTTATAGAGAAATCAATATCTCTCTTCGGTGGTAGTCTGGGTACCTCCTGGAATACATTTTCAAAATCCTTTAATACTGCATGGTATTCAAGATTTGACACCTTATCCTTGGGTGCTTCTTCCATATGGGCTGCAAATATTTGGAAGCCCTTCATGTATCACTTCTTCAGCTGTGTTGCTAAGATTTATCTGGCAGTAATTGTCGTTGGGATTCCCTACACTTTCCTTGGGTTTCCTTCCTCATCTAGGCAAGTGAATGCCTTGTTACGACAGTCTAATATGGCATGGTGCTGGTCCAACCAATCCATCCCAATTAGACAGTCATAGGAACCTAAAGGTAAGATATTAAATTCAACCCTTGTGCTCAATCCATTCATGTCCACTGGAAATGACTTAACCAACTCAACAACCTTTCTCTTGGCTCTTGTAGCCAACTGCACTAACCAATATTTTCCATGCTTGCCTCTTGGAAAATGCAAACTTTCCACCATTCTAGGATCTATATAACTACGAATAGATCATGAATCAATTAAAATACTAATGGTATGGTTGTTGATCATACCTTCCACTTCAATCATATGTGACTGATATTATGTTTTCTTGTTGTGTAGGGTTGTGTAGATACTTGGTACACTTATGACCATGTCCTCCACTATTTCTGCCTATTGAACATTGTATATAGCTCTCACCTTGTCATTTATGTGGGGGCAATATCTGTACCTATGATTTCCTTTACAACCCCAGCATTCCATAGGTGGTTGTCTTGGCATTTTCCCACCTATTTCAGCCTCCCCGGGCTCTCTAAAACTTGGTTGTCCTTGAGGTCTATTTCTGAAAAAGGATGGATTATTTCCCTTCTTCCTTTGATCCATCTTGAATTTCTTCTTGTCTTCCCAAGCCTTCCGAAAAGTGGGCTTTTCTCTTTGTTGCTCATATAATCATTTTTCTCTCCTTATAGTTTCTTCCATAGTTTTAGGATCATCATATTGGATCTTGTCACTGATGGAAGATGGTAGTCCACTCAGATACCTTTGAATTTTGATGGTCTCATCTTTGATGAAAGGGACATACTTCAACAATTCCAAATTCCTTCGTTCATATTCATTAATAGTCATGCTACCAATCTTGAGTTCAAAGAACACTTTCATCTTTCTATCATAGTATCTCTTAGTCAAGTATTTATTTTCGAAATACTTCTTGAATTCATTCCAAGCAACATTTTTCTCTTTAATGTGTTTCACCTGCACAAGTTGATCCCACCACATGGATGCCTTTCCTTTCAGTTGATACATTGCAATTCTTCCTTCTGTATGAGAGGAATAATTCTGCAATTGGAAATATTTACTCATGCCACGAAGCCATGTCTCAGCATCTTCCTCCTTCTTGTGCCCTCCATCAAATGTAGGAGGTTTAATCTTGTTCATTTCACCCTTTAGATCATCCACTCCAGATCTCCTATTCTTTAAGATAGGAGATGGGCTTGAACTACTGTGTTCCCTCCTCTTTGAGTTCCCTTGGGAGTGATGATGGTGTCTGCCAACACTCCTTGATTTCCTCTTTTCATCAGGAGACCTGTGACTTCCTGATTTACTAGAGTCACTCTCCTTATCCAATTTATTTTCTATCCTTTCCAGGCTCTGTATCAACTTTATGTTGAATTCTCCATGTTGTTCCCTATCTTTCATGAGTTTTCTATTATCTAATCAATGAGTCTCGACATCTTTCTACAATCTTTCAATGATTTCTATCATGTTTCCTTCCTTATCTATCTCTTCTCCATTCCCATTGGAGCTTGATCCTTCAACTCCCAAATGGACATCCATTCTTTTAGCTTCATTCTCTGAACTGAAAGCATTATGTTCCTCCTCCATTTCTGTTCACTACGTGGCAATTCAGTTCGGTTCTGACAATCGTTAATTCTGCAAACACAATGTGCAGTCAACAGAATTTTTTTAGGCCATCGGTCCTTAACAAATTCTACAGTATTCATAAACTAATCTGATTCAAGAAAACTTTTAGATTCCATTTTCTTTTTGAGCTCTGATCTGCAATGATTTTCCGGGCACTAGCCCCTTTTTCTTAGCCCCCAACCGATGCGACCATAGGCTATGGCCAAGCGATAGATCGATAGGCTCTTATTCGTGACTTAAGACCTCTAGTTTCAAAAAATTTCAAAGCACATCACAACAAATCTCTCGAAGTTACGAATTAACGAACTCATGAAGTATGGTGGATCAACAGTCCACGAATACCCAACATCCAATGGCCGACACCCACTATGGAACTTCAGGCATCTGATCTCCAGTACTTTGGAGCTTCAGAGTTTTGTTACTTCGGAGGATTTCACATCTACACACCCCCAATGCCCCAAACTGTTAATATCCTAACACTTCCATGTCACCTTTGGTGACGTTATTAAGTCTCATCACCTCGACATTACGAAAATTTGGAAATTTCTTCCTTTCATTCCTTTATGAACCATTCTTCCAGAGTGTTAAGTCTATGGAATTCACAACTAGTTCCACGCATCCACTGGGACACACGGTTTCCATACTTGAACTAACATACCGAATAGTCACATCACTTGACACCTTTCAAATTGTAGGGGCATGCATCCACGGTTTGGAGTAATCCACCTTTTGTCCCGCAATTCCTCTGATGCTGACATGTAACCCCCTGGAAAAACCGTGGTTTGGATTGTGGAACCGCCCTAATAAATTAATTCTCATGAAATTTGGGTTCCCACAATTCCTCCTGGTCGTCAATCTGAATATATTGTGATCAACGCTAGTGTGGGCCTATCGACCTTTAACTATGTTATTCAACCTTAGGGCCAACATAGTAGAACTCTCAACATTTTGGGTGGGGGCACATGGCAGGTATAGGAGAGGTCCACGTCACCTATAGGTGACATCATCATGACTCACCACTTCAGCTCTTCGGGCTTCGGAGCTTTGAAATTCAGTATTTTCAACTCCTCTACGCTCTCTTTTTCCCAGACCTCTTTCCCTCAGAGTTCACGATCTACCAACATGTTTCCTCCTTCACGATCAATGGCTATGAGTGACTTTAGCACTTTGGGCTTCGAGAGTTTCAAGCTCACAAAACTTACCTCCTCTTGAAGTACTTCCACCTGAAGTACACAATCTCTTGATGCATGTATCCCCCTTGATCTGATGGCCACTATCCACTTTGGCTCTTCGGGCTTCAGGAGTTTTAGACTCCTGCACACTCATTCCTCATAGATTGCTCTCACTCAAAGTTCATAATTTTCCAACGCGTGTCCTTTGCAACAGACGATTGTGATCTACTTCAGCCTTCGAGACTTTAGTAGTTTGTCACACTCCACACTTAAAATCCTCCGAAGTGACTTTCCCCAAAGTCTCACATATGTTGACACATACCCCTCAGGCGACCAACGACTAGGATCTAATTCGACTATTTCACTTTCTCCTCGATCACAGAACTTCTGAAGTGCACTCTCTCTGGATTTGTTGATCTTGTGCCACCTGTCAACCTAGATCAAACGACTGTCAATCCTTTGCACTCAGATTCGATGGTTTGGGATATATTTCCTCTCTGCTCTCTCCTTTTCTTTCCTAGACACATATCTAATGGTCCAGAGTCCTTCCAACAACAAATATGACTATTTTTATCTCTCCTCCTCCCGAGCTTCATTTCTTGAACCCCTTTCTCCTTAAAGGGTTGCCTCAAAACTTAGTCGAGTTTCAGATATGTGCATTCCTTGCAATAGATCTTTGCGTCCTTWCACAAGAAAACTCAAGATATTTCTACCGATCTTTTTGAGTCAAAGACTCTATTGATGCACTCCTTTCACCCATGGATGCTCTGAACCTCGAATTTTGTCCCTTTCGACAACAATTCACTCGGAGATATTTGTCTCATTGACCAATAACATGGCCAATMCAGGCTTAGTGTCAAAACTATGGCTCTGATACAAATTTGTAACATCCCCAGCCACCAATAGTTTGGGCAACGCCACTACTCTGACACTTCACTTAGCTCTGATAATAATTTGTAACATCCCCATACACCATCAGGTAGGGCAACGCCACAAGAGAACATACATGCATACACACACACACACACACACATATATATAACAGGAATTTCTAATGAATTCAAAACAAATAACACAGAGTTACTTCTACCATACATACTCAAATGGAATTGACAATAATTCCTACATGCAACGGAACACTTGATAACATTTCAAGAATCATAGAAATGCATAACATACATAATTAAGCAGGGAAATGATACTTATCTTTTAACTGGAGTAAAACCACCAACTGCCTACAGACCTTCCATGAACCTCCCAGCCTTAGACCACATTGCTCATCACTCTCAGCAGTGGGTCACCCCTGAGATGGGACTGAACTCCATCAGGTAAGGGATTCCCAGGCTACGCAAGGTCAATAGGAAAGTCACATAGTTTAAGAAAAAGGATTCTCTCCTAGGAGCCACTTACACCCATTGCTCACAGACTCTCATTCCCCACATGCCTGTCCCACCCCAGGAGTATACACCTTCACTATCACACAGCCCATCGGGTGCTCCACCTCCCTTACCTTGGGCTTCAGAAACTAGCCAGACTAGAATTCTCAGAGCTTTGTAGCAGCTACGAGACTCCCTCCAGCAGAAATCACTTCCTCAGCACACTCTCTCATTTGGAGAGAGTTTCTCATAGGCCTAACAACCTTCTTCTTCAATCCACAACAACCTCTCTCAACTCGAGAGAGAGTTGCTCATAGGCCTGACAACCTACCTCTTCAACTACGAGCTTGACAACCCTCTTCTTCAAACTACAATAGCTAAATTCGGGTAAGACAAGGGAAGAATCAATAATTTATAGTGGCGTACAATGGCCACGGGTTCAACAATGGTAGAAATGGCTTGCTGTGTGCTTTCTTAGTGCATGAGTGAACTTGTGAGGAGAGATGGGGCAAACTGGTATAGCATAACGAAGATGGTGAGAGCGTGAGAGAAAAAACTATATGTCCATTAACCCCTTTCTGTGAGTGATTTCCTCCCTGTGTGTGAGTGAGTGTGTGCACGTGAGTCACCCCCAACAAGAATTCCCCCCTTAAGATTGCATGTGCCTGAGCCAACACTTGTCTCTCATGAAGTATGTTCCTTCCCTTTGGAAGTCACCTGTCCTCCCCAAGGAACTTAGGATAAAAACATATCCTTCTAAATAGCTTTTGTAATAATAATAAATTATTAATCTCTTAGACTTAGGCCCCTAGAATTAGCCCCTATTTCCAACCTCTCAACCCCCTCTCCCTTACCCAACCTAGTGGAGTATAGTCCCCCATTCTCTTTTATCGTGGTTGGTCTACATGAAACGATGTTTTTATATTAATAATATGAATATTTACATGTACAAAAAAARCTCCTGGATTTTAACACCTAGGCTCTCCGACCTACTAACACATAAGCCTACTAGCTTATAATTGCCTAGCTCACCAGCCTACAAAACATGTTTACAATTCATAATATAACTGGGTCTCATCCTAGGGATATTATAGGAGAAAGAAACCTTATTAGAGACTGTGAGAAGCATGAAAATAGAAGTGCATATTTATAAAGTAGACAATGAGAGGTTGATGGGAGAAAAAAATCAGATAAATGCTCAAGTAATGCAAAGCTTAAATCAGTTGCAGAGGAAAACAAAGAATGGATCAAACTCAAGTCGGGAGGAAGAGGGAAGATATCGTGAAGGAAGAGATAACTAAAAAAGAGCTAGTTATTCAAGAAGTTCTAGAAGAACTCATAGACATCGCTCACCTCACTCAGCAAGGAAATTTTATGCATCGAAATATTCCATAAGCATCCCACAAGTGTCTCATGTTAGGAACCAAATAAGAAGACATGAATTGGACAGTTTTCAAGGAGAGTTGAGGAAACTTAAGCCAACATCCTTTGATGGTGAAAGAGAAAGGGAAGATGATGATGAAGCATGGTTTCTTGGACTCAAGAGGTATTTTCAATTGCATAACCACTTATCAAACCTAGAAGCCAAAATTTCCACATAGCATTTACATGGGAAATATGTTATGTGGTGGGATGAGCTGAAGCAAGTTGAGAACATTAATGAGAGTAGGATCAATTGGAAGCAGTTCAAGAAATATTTTCAGAAAGAGTACCTTTATGAGCACTTATATTACAAGAAAATGATGGAGTTATTTGAACTTAAGATGGGAAGCATGACCATGGCAGAGTATGAAAATAAGTTCTTGGTATTGCTAAAGTATGTGGGGTTTATAAAAGATGAGAAATTGAAAATACAGATGTTTTTCTATAAGTCTGAATGAAGTGAATACAAATGTCGATCAAAATATTATACCGTTGGAGTATTATGATATTCATTGGAATGAATTGGTTGGACAAACATCATGATATCCTATATTGTCATAACAATACAATTACATGTCTTGATGAAGAAGGAAAGTAGAGCATTGTGAAAGGAGTTCCAAGGCCCATTTCTATGAGGGAGATTTCATCCTTAGAGCTGAAGAGATTTTTCAGAAAAGGATATCAATTGTATGCAGCCCATGTGGAGGAGCCAGAAAAGACAAAGGGGCCAAGCCTTGAATAATTTTCAGTACTAACAGAATTTGAAGATGTATGTTGATTATTTGGGTTGGTTTTCATTGATGTCAACCCTTGAAGAAAGTCCGGTAGTGAATTCCGATAGAACAAAGGTTTTGGTAATGGATCCAATTTTGTTTGATGTAAAATGGTATTATTTTTAATATATTTGAAGGTAATACTATTCTATATGGATAGTACATTCCATGGCATTTCCGGTGGTATGTGGAATGTTACATAACTCCTCACGGTTAGAGAGTTATGGCCATGTGAATTTGAATAACCCTCATGAGTCATCTAGAATCCCCAAAAGGTCAAAGTAATCAAAGTGGTTGTAAAGAATAAATTATTTAAATAATAAATTGAAGTGATGAGTGTACTATAATTCAAAGTAGATGCAAAATAAATTATATAAATAATAAATTTAATGGAGAACTTACTAATTGTGGAAAGTGGTCAAGTTAAGGGGACAAGTGGTTAGAAGTGGGTTAGCCCTAAAATAAGGAAAGTGGGTTAAGATGGTTAAAAGGTAACCCCTTGAGGAAGCTACATAAAAGTATAAATAAGAAGCAAGGGTCTCTCATTCAAATAACACTTGAATATCATTGAATATCTATTTTTGTGAAAGGTTATTTGGGGAGCTATTAATGATAGAGAAAAATTGCAGCAGAAAAAGTGCGGCAGGAAAAGTGCATCAGAAAAAGTGCGGCAGGAAAAGTGTAGTAGAAAAAGTGCGGTAGGAAAAGTGTGGCAGGAAAAGTGCAGAAAAAAGTGTTGCAGGAAAAGTGCGGCAGAAAAATTGCAGCAAAAAATTTGTGGAAGAAAAGTGCGGCAGGGAAGGTGTGGTAGAAAAAGTGCGGCAGGAAAAGTGCGACAGAAAAAGTGTGGCATAAAAATCACATCAGGAAAAGTGCAACAGAAAAACCGTAGTAGAAAAAGTACGGCAGAAAAATCATGATAGTGGATTCGCGACAGCAAAACCATGGAAACAGAACTCTACAAGAAGAAAAAAAAGGGCTTTTGGTTGAGGTATGTTGCTGAAGTTATTGGTACATATAGATGTTGTATAACAATGAGGTTCTAGCACATGGTTTGAGGTATAGACTTGTGGTATAGTGTTTGATATATATGTGATCAGATCAGATTTGGATGATGAAATTGATGAGGGATTTTGGTTGAGGTACATGTTGGGTACATGGTTGAGACAAGTAGTTAATGAGTTGGCACATACATGAGGTGTATAGTTGATGATATTGGTACATCTTGATGAGTCATAGTTGATGTGTAGATACTTGTCTTGGTATATTATTAGAGGCACTTATTGATCTTGGTGATGATTATGAGTTGTCGTGATATGATTGGTTGATGCACATCTTGGTGATATTGTGCATATGGTTGAAAGTTGTCTTAGTGATTGATCTTGGTGAGTAGATCTGATTTGGTTAATAATATTGATGAGACAGGTTGTTGTGATAGGTTGTTTGGACAAGTTATTTGTATAGGTTTGATGCATGGTTGATGCATTTGTTTATGGTACAGGTTCAGGTTCAGGTTGATTTATGGTACATGTTGGCACAAGTTTTTGGTACAGGTTGTTACAGGTTTATTATAGGTTGAATGGTATAGGTTTACAACAATATATCTCACAATGATAGTGTGATAGTGGTTCCATCATTCTACTTCTACATCAGGGCAGTTGGACGGGGCCAGTATAGGTGGTTGTAGCCACCTTCCAGTTATAGTCGGAGAACATAGGGGGTTGTAGCTTCCTTCTGGTTGTAGCCAGAGAATTGGGGAGTTGGAGCTTCCCTCAGGTTGTAGTCTGAGAAACTAGGGGGTTGGAGCCTCCTTCTAGTTGCAACTAGAAAACAAAGGAGTTTGGTGATTCTAATGAATGTAATTCTTAAAGACATATAAGAAAAAGAATTATGTGGTTTTCTCCCTCTTTGGGTTTCCACATAAAACACTGGTCTACTGTGTATGTGTTTGATTTCTCATTTGTTCATTGTTTATTTACTCTACAACTATTGGATGATAATGCTACATTGATATACCACTTGCATTTTATGTTGAAAAATGATTAAATTTCTCTATTACTAATGATGTGGAGCAGAATGATGAAAGTATTTTTACAAGAACAGGGACATTATATTTGGCTATCGGTTGTTACAGGATATGATAGTTCAAAAAGGGAAAAGACTACAGCCAAGAAGGAATTAAAGAAGAATAACAAAATAACAATGGATTTCATCTTGGAAGGATTACCTAATCTAGTAAGAGAAAAGGTTGGTAAATCTTCATAAACCAAAGAAATTTGGGATAAGTTATATGACATATATTCTTCACCCATCGCAGATTCGAAAAATGACAAAGAAGATGCAGATACATATCAAGAAGAATCATGTTCACCATGTCAAACAAATTCAGAAGATGAAGAGTACATAATCACTAGAGGCATGTTGTTTTGATTTAATTGTGAAAAACGTGGACATATTGAAATAGAATGCAATGATGGAAATGAGACAGAAAATCTAATTGAAAAGGAAGACAATTATGAAGCAGAATTGATTAGTTATTTAGATGAACTAAATGAAGAAAACAAGTCACTCAAGAAGGGATTGATGAAACAAAAGGAAAGCGTTCACATTTTTGAAGGAATCCCAACAAATCATCGAGAACTTAAGAACTCGGCTAGAAGAAGCCATAAAGATTGAAGAAAATCTTGAATATCAAAAGAAGTATTTGGAAGCCAACATAGAAGCACAGAAGGAAGAAGCAGAAATGAGAGAGAAGATATTGACAGATCATCTTAAGGAAAGAACTAACGATCTAAACTAGCTTGAGGCAGAGTTTGGTCAAGAAGAGAAAGGACTTGAAGAAGAATTAATAACATTGGACATTCATATTGAAAAAGAATTAATAACATTGAAAAATTAGCTTGAAGAAGAGAAAATAATAGAATAAGTCATGAAGTATCAGATAACGAATAAATAAGAAAAGGTTGAGAAGCTTGAAGAAGAAGTTGTCACATTGAGAAGTAAAATCATCAATATCAACAAGAATGTTGAAGAGACAAAAACATCCACATCATTTATAGAGAATGAACAGAATCACACTAGGTTGCTAGAAAAGAAGAATGAAGAAAACAGAAAGAGTTATGCAGAAGTACTTAAAGTAAGGAATCATGGTCAACCAGAATCTAAGAAAACTATTGAAGATACATCTTCAAGAAGACCATCCATGTTCAAGCCACAAAGAAGATGCAATCATGATCATCATCAGTTAAGGAAAAAATTTAGAAAGACTACGCCACAAAGAAGATCATTCACTCCCACGTATGCAAATTTCTTTTATGGTCATTGTTTTTATTGTACTAAATTTGTACATAAGGTTGCATATTGCAGGGATTATAAAACAAATGTTCAAGAAAGAAATGCCTATGTGGCCCCACGTAACATTGAATGTTACAAATCTCATAACTATGGACACATAGCTAGTGATTGTAGAAGCATGATCGATACTTCCATGAAAGATAACATTGATATCAGATGTAAGAAAGTATGGATAAGAAAACATGAAGAACAAGTGAACTAATACCAGGTCCCAGAGATCGCAAGATTGACAATAAAACGAGATGAATAAAATTCTACAGAGAAAAATAAAGATGTCAAATATAGAAAGGTTTGGAAAACAACTGAAAGAAAACAAGGATAGGTAAATAAGGAACAGGTTCAAGAGATTGTACTTTCATGCATTATAGTGAAAGATGAATACATGGATAGAAAGAAAGAAGTCAGAGCTCAGAGAAATGATGAATCTACCAATGAAGATGATGATGAATACACATCAGAGTAGGAATTGTTCAGAGCCATCTGCCTTAGAGACTCCCAGGTAACATGAATATTAGATAGGGTGAGTCTATACGATAGCTATGACAGACCAAATAACCATCCTTCGAGTAGCTTGTAGAGTTTGAATAGACAGATCCAGATCAGTCAATTAGCAGAAGTACAATCAATTGTAGTAGTGAATACTTCATCATAGTAGAGTGATAAATGGGTCAACATTATGGAAAGTTGTGCAGTAGAGTCTTGGACAATATGGACGGAGCATGGATTCATAGAGTGGTTCAGAGACAAAGGAACTTTATCATAATGGATGATAATTACACAGGAAATGGCTCGAACAATGCTAATGGATTCAAAATTAGCAAATATTTTTTGGACACATGCAGTGCATACAAAAATTCACATTCAAAATAGAGTAATGCTCAGAAACACCAAAGACAAAACTCTCTATGAGATATGGAAAGGAAGACCAACAAATGTGAAGCACTTCAAAGTATTAGGAAGAAAATGTTACATCAAAAGAGAAGATGGAAGAATGGTAAATTTTGACTCTCTTGTGGACAAAGGAGTGCTTGTTGGTTACTCAATTACAAGGAAAGAATACATGTGTTACAATCTGAGGTTGAACAAAGTTGTGGAAAGCATCAATGTAACAATTGATGAAATATGTGGACAAGAATTAAAGGAAGAATAAAATGAATTAATGGAACAACTTTACGAAGAAGAAGTAGAAGATGAAGAAGAAGTCTACATCGAACAACCAGAAGGATTTTAGTTGTCAAAGAACACAGATTACATGTGAAAATTAAATAAGGTCTTGTATGGTCTAAAACAGACTCCTAGATCATGGTACTCTAGACTGGATAAATATCTACAATAGGCAGGGTTCAGAAATGGAAGTGCAAACAACAACCTTTACATCAAGGTAACTCAAGATAGTATTTTATTAATTGAATTTTATGTTGATGATACTATTTTTGGAAGAAATGATGACAGGTTAAGAAAAAAATTTGCAAAGGATATGCAGAATGAATTTGAAATGTCATTACTCAGAGAACTATCCTTATTTATGGGTCTTCATATGCGTCAAAGAAACCAAGGAATTTTTATTTCTCAAACTAAGTATATCAAAGAAAGGCTAAAGAGGTTCGGAATGGAAGATTGAAAACCACTTACCACTCCTAGGCAAACCAGTTGCAATTTCAACAAAGTTGATGATTCAAATTCTACAGACCATAGTAATACAGGTCAATGATTGGTAGCTTACTATATGTGACAACATCAAGACCAGATGTAATGGAGGAAGTTGGACAGGTGTCACGATTTCAAGAAGCACCAAAGGAATAACATATCTTAGCAGTGAAGAGGATTTTCAGATATCTCAAAGGAACAAAAGAGTTTGGATTATGGTATCCAAAAGGAAAGGATCTATCACTTATTTCCTACAAGGATGCATATTGGGTAGGTTGCATTAATGACCGACGAAGCACCAATTGAGTAGATTTCTACTTGGGTTAGTGTTTAGTATCTTGGATAAGTAATAAAGAATCATAAATATCTTTGTCTATAGTTGAAGAAGAGTATATTGGAGTAGCATGATGTTGTACTCAGGTTCTATGGATGAAACAAACTTTGACAGATATACAGGTTGAGTATGATGAGCCTATTCCAATCTATTGTTATACTACAAACGTTATCAGTATCTCAAAGAACCTGGTGATGCACTCCAAGATGAAGCACATTCCAATAAAGTATCACTTTCTACGGGAACAGGTTGCAGAGAAGAACATCATATTTGAATATGTGGGCACAAAATAACAAGTGGCATACATATTTACAAAACCTCTTCCACAGGAAGCCTTTGAGTATCTTTTCCTGAGACTCAGAGTAATTTCTACTCCAAAATAAATGTTTTTCAATGCTAATCTTAAATGTCTTATATTTACATGAGGAAGCACCATAAATAGGACAGTTCAAGATGGGAGATCAGTTTCAGGAAGAGTTCAGTCTAGGGGAGCAGCCCCAGATGGAAAGATACATTTTCCATTGATGACAAAGGGGGAGAGATTTTCCAGATGCAAAGGTAAATTCTTGGAGAAAGAGCACAAAGGCATGGTTCTAGGGGAGCTATGGTCACAGGGGGAGCATGAGTGATATGAATTCAATATTGCATTAGAGTGTTTCCATCAATTCCAAAGGGGTATATTGTTGATTATTTGGGTTGGTTGTCATTGATGTCAACCCTTGAAGAAAGTTCGGTAGAGAATTCTGGTAGCACAAAGGTTTGAGTAATGAACCCAAGTTTGTTTGATGTATAATGATATTATTTTTAATATATTTAAAGGTAATACTATTCTATATGGATAGTACATGTCATGCCATTTCCGGTGGTATGTGGAACGTCACATAAATCCTCACGGTTAGATATTTATGGCCATGTAAAGTTTTAGAACCCTGATGAGTCATCTAGAAGCCYGAAAAGGTCAAAATAGTCAAAGTGGTTGAAAAGAAGAAAGTATTTAAATAATAAAGTGAAGTTATGAGTGTACTATAAGTCAAAGTAGATGCAAAATAAATTATTTAAATAATAAAGTTAATGGAGAACACACTAATTGTGGAAAGTGGTCAAGYTAAGTGGACAAGTGGTTAGAAGTGGGTTAGCCCTAAAATAAGGAAAGTGGGTTAGGATGGTTAGAAGGTAACCCCTTGAGAAAGCTACATAAAAGTATAAATAAGAGGCAAGGGTATCTCATTCAAATCACACTTGAATATCATTGAATATCTATTTTTGTGAAAGGTTATTTGGGCAGGTATTATTGATAGAGAAAAATTGCAGCAAAAAAAGTGTGGCAAGAAAAGTGCATCAAAAAAAGTGTGGTAGAAAAATTGAAATAGAAAAAGTGCAGAAAGAAAAGAAGGACAGGTAAATAAGGAACAGGTTCAAGAAATTGTACTTTCAGGCATTGTAGTGAAATATGAATCCACGAATAGAAAGAAACAAGTCAGAGCTCAGAGAGATGATGAATACACATCAGAGCAGGAATAGTTCAGATCCATCTGTCTTAGATACTCTCAGGTAACATGGATAGTAGACAAGGTGAGTCTATGCGATAGTTGTGACAGACCAAAGAACCATCCTTCGAGTAGCTTGCAGAGTTTGAATAGACAGATCTAGAGCAGTCAGTTAGCAGAAGTACAATCAGTTTTAGTAGTGAATACTTCATGATAGTACAATGATAAATGGGTCAATATTATAGAAATTTGTGCAGTAGAGTCTTATACAATATGGAAAGAGCATGGATTTAGAGAGTGGTTTAGAGACAAAGGAACTTTATCATAATGGATGATAATTACATAGGAAATGGCTCGAACAATGCTAATGGATTCAAAATTGATAGATATTTTTTGAACACATGCAATGCATACAATAGTTCACATTCAAAATAGAGTAATGCTAAAAGGCAACCATGAAAAAAATCGTTATGAGCTATGGAAAGGAAGACCAACAAATGTGAAGGACTTCGAAGTATTTGGAAGAAAATGCTACATCAAAAGAGAAGATGGCAGAATGGGAATGTTTGACTCTCGTGTGGACAAAGGAGTACTTGTTGGTTACTCAAGTACAATGAAATCATACATGTGTTACAATATGAGGTTGAACAAAGTTGTGGAAAGAATCAATGTAACAATTGATGAAATAGGTGGACAATAATTAAAGGAAGAAGAAAATGAATCAATGGAACAAATTTATGAAGAAGAAGCAGAAGATGAAGAAGAAGTCTACATCGAACAACCAGAAGGATTTTAGTTGTCAGAGAACATAGATTACGTGTGCAAATTGAAAAAGGCCTTGTATGGTCTAAAACAAGCTCCTAAAGCATGGTACTCTAGATTGGATAAATATCTACAACAGGCAGGGTTCAAAAAAGGAAGTGCAAACAACAACCTTTACATCAAGGTAACTCAAGATAGTATTTTATTAATTGAATTTTATGTTGATGATACTATTTTTGGAAGCAATGATGACAGGTTAAGACAAAAATTTGCAAAGGATATGCAAAATGAATTTGAAATGTCATTACTCGGAGAAATATCCTTATTTTTGTGTCTTCATATACGTCAAATCAACCAAGGAATTTGTATTTCTCAAACTAAGTATATCAGAGAAAGGCTAAAGATGTTCAGAATGGAAGATTGAAAACTAGTTACCACTCCTATGCAAACCAGTTGCAATTTAAGCAAAGATGATGATTCAAAGTCTACAGAGCATAGTAATACAGGTCAATGATTGGTAGCTTACTATATGTGACAACATCTAGACCAGATATAATGGAGGAAATTGGACAGGTGTTACGATTTCAAGAAACACCAAAGGAATCACATATCTTAGCAGTGAAGAGGATTTTCAKATATCTCAAAGGAACATAAGAGTTTGTATTATGGTATCCAAAAATAAAGGATCTATCACTTATTTCCTACACATATGCATATTGGACAAGTTGCATTGATGACCAACGAAGCACTAGTTGATTAGCATTCTACTTGGGTGAGTGCTTAGTATCTTGGCTAAGCAAGAAACAATCATCAATATTTTTATCTATAGCCGAAGCAGAGTATATTGCAACAACATGATGTTGTACTCAAGTTCTATGGATGAAACAAACTTTGACAGATATACAGGTTGAGTATGATGAGCCCATTCCAATCTATTGTGATACTACAAGCACCATCGGTATCTTAAAAAACCAGGTGATGAACTCCAAGACGAAGCACATTCCAATAAAGTATCACTTTCTAAGAGAACAAGTTGTAGAGAGGAACACCAAAGTTAAATATGTGGGCACAAAATAATAATTCGCATACATCTTTACAAAACCTCTTCAAAGGGAAGCCTTTGAGTGTCTTCGCCAGAGACTCAGAGTAATTTCTACTCCAAGATGAATTCTTTTGAATGCTTATCGTATATGTCTCATATTTACATGAGGAAGCACCATAAAGAGGAAAGTTTAGGTTGGGAGATCATTTTCAGGAAGAGTTCAGTCTAGGGGAGCAGCCCCGAATGGAAATATACCTTTTCCATTGATGAAAAAGGGGGAGAGATGTTTCAGATGCAAAGGTAAATTCTTGGAGAAAGAGCACAGAGGCATGATTCCAGGGGAGCTATGGTCAAAAGGGGAGCATGGGTGATATGACTTCAGTATTGCATCAAAGTATTGCCATCAATTCCAAAGGGGGACATTGTTGATTATTTGGGTTGGYTGTCATTGATGTCAACCCTTGAAGAAAGTTCGGAAGAGAATTTTGGTAGAACAAAGGGTTGAGTAATGGACCCAAGTTTGTTTGATGTATAATGATATGAGTTTTAATATATTTTAAGGTAAGACTATTCTATATGGATAGTACATGTCATGGCATTTCCAGTTATATGTTGAATGTCACATAAATCCTCACGGTTAGAGAGTTATGGCCATGTGAAGTTTAAGAACCCTCATGAGTCATCTAGAAGCCCCAAAAGGTCAAAATAGTCAAAGTGGTTGCAAAGAAGAAATTATTTAAATAATAAAGTGAAGTGATGAGTGTGCTATAAGTCAAAGTAGATGTAAAAGAAATTATTTAAATAATAAAGTTAATGGAGAACATACTAATTGTGGAAAGTGGTCAAGTTAAGTGGACAAGTGGTTAGAGGTGGGTTAGCCCTAAAATAAGGAAAGCAGGTTAAGATGGTTAGAAGGTAACCCCTCAAGGAAGCTACATAAAATTATAAATAAGAGGAAAGGGTATCTCATTAAAATCACACTTGAATATCATTGAATATCTATTTTTGTGAAAGGTTATTCGGGCAAGTATTATTGATAGAGAAAAATTGTAGCAGAAAAAGTGCGGCAGGAAAAGTGCGGCAGAAAAAGTCTGGTAGAAAAATTGCAACAAAAAAAGCGTGGAAAGAAAAGTGCCGCAGGAAAAGTGCGGAAGAAAAAGTACGGCAGGAAAACTGCAGAACAAAAAATGTGGCAGGAAAAGTGCGGCAGAAAAAGTGAAGCAGAAAAATCGCAGCAAGAAAAGTGCGGCTAAAAAACCGCAGCAGAAAAAGTGTGTCAGAAAAATCGCGGCATAAAAATCACGGCTGAAACACCACGACAATAGAATGCTACAAGAAGAAAAGAACAAAGGATTTTGGTTGAGGTATTTTGTTGAAGTTATTGGTATAGATAGAGGTTGTATAACAGTGGGGTTTTAGCACATGGTTTGAGGTACAGACTTGTGGTATATTGTTTGAGGTATATGTGATCATATCAAATTTGGATGATGAAATTGATGAGGGATTGTAGTTGAGGTACATGTTGGGTACATGGTGGAGACAAGTAGTTGATGAGTTGGCACATACATGAGGTGTATAGTTGATGATTTTGGTACATCTTGATGATTCATAGTTGATGTGTAGATTCTTGTCTTGGTATATTAGTAGAAGCACATATTGATATTGGTGATGACTATGAGTTGTTGTGATATGCTTGGTTGATGCACATCTTATTGATATTGTGCATATGGTTGAGATTTTTCTTGGTGATTGATCTTGGTGAGTAGATCTGATTTGGTTGATAAGATTGATGAGATAGGTTGTTGTGATAGGTTGTTTGGATAGGTTATTATGATAAGTTATTTGTACAGGTTTGATGCATGGTTGATGCATTTGTTTATGGAACAGGTTGAGGTACAAATTGATGTATGGTACATGTTGGCACATGTTATTGGTACAAGTTTTTACAGGTTGATTGGTATAGGTTTATAGTAGTATATCTCACAGTCATAGGGTGATAGTTGTAACGTCCCCGACCATAAGCCCCACTGTCGGGAAACGCTACTACGTTGAATAACACTTACATAGTAAGAATTTAAATGAACTTAAAGGACTTAACAGAGTAAACATATAATTACTGCTAACATATATAATTAATGGAATTAACAGTAAATATCATTGCAACGGAATACATGATAATATTGCAAGTATCACAGACATGCATTTTAATTAAAATTAATCACATGCATATACTTATCTTTGAAACTATAGTAAATCCACCAACTACGTGCCGAACTTCCACAAACTTCCCAGCCTTAGACCTCGCTTCTCTTCATGCTCAGCAGTGGGTCAACCCTGAGCTGGGACTAATCTCCACCCAAGGCAAGGGAATCCTAGACTAGGCTGAGGTTACAAGAAAACTGCACAGAGCAACCGAAAGGATTCTCTTCAGGAGCCTTCTTACGCCCACTACTAATGGACTCTCATTCCCCACATGCATGTTCCACTCAGGAGTATACACCTTCACAGGCACAGTCCATTGGTGCTTCACCTCCCTCTCCGGGTCTCAAAAATAGGCCAGATCAAGAACTCTCATAGCTCTGTAGCTGGTGATGGACTCTCTCTGGGAGAAAACCACTTCCCAGTAGACTCTCCCACCTAGAGAGAGTTTCTCATAGGCCTGACAACCTGACTCTTATACCACGGGCTTGACAACCCGGTTCTTCAACCATCTTTCAACTCAATTCCTGCAAGTTCAGGATAACATCAATAACAATAGATTTTGGTTAACTCATGGGTGACAACAACAACAGGAAAATTGGGTGTGGATGTCCAGAAAAATGACAAAAGGTCACTAAGACACAACATGGTTCAGGTAACACTGGTTTCAGGATGTGTGACAATAAATCCACGTAGAGGTCGAACACAGAATCGATAGTTCAGACAGAGGATGTATCGGCTTCTCAAGAAAACATCATAGGCTTTGGGTTTCAGAGCTGCGTGAGGGTATGCATGCATAGATCATACATAATTCATGGTTTCAGACAGTCGACGATAGAATGGAGGAGGAACCCCCATCATGACTCAATTATTGGGTTAAAATACATGTGCCTAGGCCAACACATGTTTCCCATGAAGCTGCATGCACTCCATCAAGTATGTGTTCTCTTTTTGCACACGTTGGAGCTACATGCATTGCCTCTCCCAAAACTTAGGATAAAAACATGTTTGTCACATAGCTTTGGAATAATAATAATTTATTATTCCAAAGGACTTAAGCCCCTAAGATTAGTCCCTCTTTCCAACCATTCAGCCCCTTTTCCATTACCCACCCTGTGGAAGCTTAGTCCCCCGTAACTCTTTCTTCGTGATCGGTCTGCATGCAATGATGTTTAATCT
>JASDQU010010213.1:19750-37821 GCA_032191745.1 Picea mariana
AGCTCAGAGAGATGATGAATCTACCAATGAAGATGATGATGAATACACATCAGAGCAGGAATAGTTCAGATCCATCTGTCTTAGATACTCTCAGGTAACATGGATATTAGACAGGGTGAGTCTATGCAATAGTTGTGACAGACCAAAGAACCGTCCTTCGAGTAGCTTGCAGAGTTTGAATAGATAGATCCAAAGCAGTCAGTTAGCAGAAGTACAATCAGTTTTCATAGTGAATACTTCATGATAGTACAGTGATAAATGGGTCAACATTATAGAAATTTGTGTAGTAGAGTCTTGTACAATATGGAAAGAGCATGGATTTAGAGAGTGGTTTAGAGACAAAGGAACTTTATCATAATGGATGATAATTACATAGGAAATGGCTCGAACAATGCTAATGGATTCAAAATTGATAGATATTTTTTGGACACATGCAATGCATACAACAATTCACATTCAAAATAGAGTAATGCTAAAAGGCAACAATGAAAAAATTCTTTATGAGCTATGGAAAGGAAGACCAACAAATGTGAAGGAATTCAGAGTATTTGGAAGAAAATGATACATCAAAAGAGAAGATGGCAGAATGGGAAAGTTTGACTCTCGTGTGGACAAAGGAGTACTTGTTGGTTACTCAAGTACAATGAAATCATACATGTGTTACAATCTGAGGTTGAACAAAGTTGTGGAAAGAATCAATGTAACAATTGATGAAATAGGTGGACAATTATTAAAGGAAGAAGAAAATGAATCAATGGAACAAATTTACGAAGAAGAAGCAGAAGATGAAGAAGAAGTCTACATTGAACAACCAGAAGGATTTTAGTTGTCAGAGAACATAGATTACGCGTGCAAATTGAAAAAGGCCTTGTATGGTCTAAAACAAGCTCCTAAAGCATGGTACTTTAGACTAGATAAATATCTACAACAGGCAGGGTTCAGAAAAGGAAGTGCAAAAAACAACCTTTACATCAAGGTAACTCAAGATAGTATTTTATTAATTGAATTTTATGTTGATGATACTATTTTTGGAAGCAATGATGACAGGTTAAGACAAAAATTTTCAAAGGATATGCAGAATGAATTTGAAATGTCATTACTCGGAGAAATATCCTTATTTTTGTGTCTTCATATATGTCAAAGAAACCAAGGAATTTGTATTTCTCAAACTAAGTATATCAGAGAAAGGCTAAAGATGTTCGGAATGGAAGATTGAAAACTAGTTACCACTCCTATGCAAACCAGTTGCAATTTAAGCAAAGATGATGATTCAAAGTCTACAGACCATAGTAATACAGGTCAATGATTGGTAGCTTACTATATGTGACAACATCTAGACCARATGTAATGGAGGCAATTGGACAGGTGTTATGATTTCAAGCAACACCAAAGGAATCACATGTCTTAGCAGTGAAGAGGATTTTCAGATATCTCAAAGGAACATAAGAGTTTGCATTATGGTATCCAAAAATAAAGGATCTATCACTTATTTCCTACACATATGCATATTGGACAAGTTGCATTGATGACCAATGAAGCACCGGTTGAGTAGCATTCTACTTGGGTGAGTGCTTAGTATCTTGGCTAAGCAAGAAGCAATCATCAAAATATTTATCTATAGCCGAAGTAGAGTATATTGAACCAACATGATGTTGTACTCAAGTTCTATGGATGAAACAAACTTTGACAGATATACAGGTTGAGTATGATGAGCCCATTCCAATCTATTGTGATACTAAAAGCACCATCGGTATCTTAAAAAACTCGGTGATGAACTCCAAGACGAAGCACACTCCAATAAAGTATCACTTTCTAAGAGAACAGGTTGTAGAGAGGAACATCAAAGATAAATATGTGGGCACAAAATAGAAATTGGCATACATCTTTACAAAACCTCTTCCAAGGGAAGCCTTTGAGTATCTTTGCCAAAGACTGGGAGTAATTTCTACTCCAAGATGAATTATTTTGAATGCTTATCGTATATGTCTCATATTTACATGAGGAAGCACCATAAAGAGGAAAGTTCATGTTAGGAGATCATTTTCAGGAAGAGTTCAGTCCAGGGGAGCAGCCCCGAATGGAAATATACCTTTTCCATTGATGAAAAAGGGGGAGAGATGTTTCAGATGCCAAGGTAAATTCTTGGAGAAAGAGCACAGAGGCATGATTCCAGGGGAGCTATGGTCACAAGGGGAGCATGGGTGATATGACTTCAGTATTGCATCAAAGTGTTGCCATCAATTCCAAAGGGGGACATTGTTGATTATTTGGGTTGGTTGTCATTGATGTCAACCCTTGAAGAAAGTTCGGTAGAGAATTTTGGTAGCACAAAGGGTTGAGTAATGGACCCAAGTTTGTTTGATGTATAACGATATGAGTTTTAATCTATTTGAAGGTAAGACTATTCTATATGTATAGTACATGTCATGGCATTTCCGGTTATATGTTGAATGTCACATAAATTCTCATGGTTAGAGAGTTATGGCCATGTGAAGTTGAAGAACCCTCACGAGTCATCTAGAAGCCCCAAAAGGTCAAAATAGTCAAAGTGGTTGCAAAGAAGAAATTATTTAAATAATAAAGTGAAGTGATGAGTGTACTATAAGTCAAAGTAGATGCAAAAGAAATTATTTAAATAATAAAGTTAATGGAGAACATACTAATTGTGGAAAGTGGTCAAGTTAAGTGGACAAGTTGTTAGAGGTGGGTTAGCCCTAAAATAAGGAAAGCGGGTTAAGATGGTTATAAGGTAACCCCTCAAGGAAGCTACATAAAAGTATAAATAAGAGGCAAGGGTATCTCATTAAAATCACACTTATCATCTTGAGTCAGACTCACCCACTCTGTCTACCCATCTGACTCAAGATGATAATCTGTACTAAAGTTCATATTCTTTCTGAACCCCTTGAATAACCCTTTCCAGAAATTTGAGGTAAATTTCGGGTCTCTGTCAGACACAATTATCTTGGGAATTCCATGCAATCGTGCCAATTCCTTCATAAATATGTCAGCAACATCTGTTGCCTTGTGAGTAGTCTTTAACAGAATAAAATGGGTAGCTTTTGTAAGCTTATCCACTACCACCATGATTGAATCATGATGCTTGCCTGTTTTGGAAAATCGCATGATGAAATCCATTGTCACCACTTCCCACAGCCACTCAGGAATGGGTAAAGGTTGCAGCAACCCTGCTGGGTGTTTGTGATCAACTTTAACCTTCTAGAACTCCATACATCTAGTGATGTATTCTGCAATCTTTTTCTTCATACCTGGACAAAAATAATGGCTCTTGACTGATGCCACAATTTTCTGATATCCAAGGTGTCTTGCATAAGGCACATTATGAATTTCATGAAAATAGCAAATTTCAAATCCTGGACATTAGGTACATAAATTTTGTTCTTGTACATAAGTGTTCCATCAGTTTTCAATTTATAATTTTCCACTTTTTGTGGCATCTTACCTTGTTGTATCTTTGCTACCAAATCCCTCTATTGCAAATCTTCATTTGCATCGTCCAAAATTTTGCCTTTAATATCAGTTCAATAAGTGCTAATGGTTGTAGCATGTAATTCATGCACTCTCCTGCTGAGTGCATCAACCACTTTGTTCTCCTTCCCTTTGATATGCTTGATATCAAAGTCATACTCACAGAGAAATTCCAACCACCTACTCTATCTAGCATTCAAGGTTGGCTGATCAAACAAATACTTCAGACCATTATGGTCTATCCTCGATTCAAATCCCCTTCCCATGAGGTAATGTCTCCATTTCTTTAGAGCGTGCACTATGGATGCCAACTCTAAATCATGAGTGGCATAGTTATTTTCATGCTCTTTCAACTTTCTGGATTCATAACAAATTACGAATCCATTCTGACTAAGGACTCCTCCCAGTCCTTCTTTGCATGCATCTATGCACACCGCAGAATATTCATTCAAATATGAAATCCTGAGGATTGGAGCACTATTTAACAGTTGCCTCAATTGCTGGAAGCTTCTCTCACAATCCTCTGTCCACTGAAACTTCTTCTCTTTCCTTTACAAGGAAGTGATAGGGTGAGCTATCATCAAGAACCCTAGAATAAACATTCTTTAATAACCAGCTAGACCCATAAAGGATATGAATTATGTCACATTCTTAGGTGTTGACCATTCTCTAATGGCCTCAATCTTCTCTGGATATACAACTATCCTATATTTTGAAATAATATGCCCCAAGTAATGGATTTTCTCCTGATAAAATGAGAACTTGATGAACTTGGCATACAGTTGGTGCTCTCTTATCACCTACAACACCATCCTCAAATGATGTTCATGCTCTTCCTCCGACTTGGAATACACCAGAATGTCATACAGGAAGACTATGACAAACTTGTCTAGATAGTCCATGAATACATCATTCATCAGGCACATAAAAACAACAGGTGCATTCGACATCCCAAATGGCACCATTGTGAATTCATAGTGACCATACCTTGTTCTAAAGGAGGTCTTGCTGATGTCTTCATCCTTTCTCCATACCTGGTGATATCCCGGCATGATATCTATCTTTGAAAATATCTTTGTATCCTTCAACTGATCGAAGAGGTCATCAATCCTCGGCAGAGGATATTTGTTCTTTACAGTTACTTTGTTAAATTGTCTGAAATCGATTCAAAATATCAGTGTCCTATCCTTCTTCTTCATGAACAGGACCGGGGCTCCCCAAGGTGACAAACTTGGGCATATATACCCCTTCTTCAGAATCTCTTCAAGCTGCAATTGCAGCTCTTTCATCTCTAGCGTACTCATTCTGTAATGAGATTTTGACACTGTAGTTGATCCAGACATCAAGTTTACAGAGAAGTCAACATCTCTCTTCGGGGGTAATCTTGGTACCTCCTGGAATACATCTTCAAACTCCTTCAGTACCGCATGATATTCAATCTTTGACACCTTATCCTTAGGTGTTTCCTCCACATGGCCTGCAAATAATTGACAACCTTTCCTGTAGCACTTCTTCAACTACGTTGCCGAGATTTCACTGATAGCAACAACTCTGGGAATTCCTTGGATTACTTTCTGATTTCCTTCCTCATCCAGAAAAGTGAATGCCTTGTTACAATAGTCCAAGATGGCATGGTGTTGGTCCAACCAGTCCATCCCAATTAGATAGTCATAAGAACCTGTTGGCACAGGGGCAAACCCAGGGTTCAACGCTACAACAACGCACCAACAAAACCCTAACCACTAGCCCTTTTAGCAACACCTACAAAGTAGATGAAGTATCACCCGAGGTAGAGGTAGGGGTGGTTGCAAGACTCAGGTGTCTGCAACCTTAGCTGGGACATAGATCTGTGATTATATCACTTACAGATCACTTAGCATCGATTATCCATCAATATTCAACCCTTATTATACTTCACAGATAACACAGAGAATTGCAGTATTCACTTAGATCTAAGGTAATTTAGCACTTAGCAACAATAAAACAGGTCAGATACAGTAGATCATCACTAAGAATCTTCATACATATCATATCTACTATTCATACACATCTAATGAATCACAAAGCATAAGTAGACCTATCTAAATATACCAAAGCACTTAGCCAAAGCAGAGATAAACACATCAAGTCAAAGAACAAAGCATAACACACAGATTTACATGGTTTACCCCCTTCCCTGGGGCTATGTCCACCAACTCTTCTTCTTTATTAGCATCTCTAATCGGTTATAGGCACAAAGCCACCAAAAACCCTTCCTCGCATAGGACAGAAGATCTGCGCATCTCGCTAGATCCTTCTTCCTTGTGCTTACAACACAAAGCCTTCTATAACTTCTACAACAAATTGCACTTAGCTCTGTAAACCTTTTACAGTCATGCACAGAGCACTTACATAGACTATTAGCACTTAGCTTACATCACATAGATACAATCCTATATTTTTCTACTAGATGCCTAGACGTCTATTTATACATAAAAGTGGGCCTAAGTATAGGTGAACCCACGAGCTGACATCCCTTTCCCATCACATTGTCCCAAAACCCAAAAAGGGACCCGAAAGTGGGTCGAGATCCCTTGATCTCTGCTTCGTCTGGCACTCCATATTCGATAGGTTGTCGAAGTCCCAGAAATGGTCAAATATGACCAAGTAACTTCAAAACTTGGTCAAGGGCCAACAAGCCCCCAACACTCACCTATGACTCATCCCGAGTCACTTTGGTCTGAGAAATTATGCTTCGAATGCCTCGAGCTTGGCTCAAGCTACTTCGACCTATTGCAGTGTGACGACCTCTTATTCAATGAACTCATGGATGAGTGGATCACTGACTGGTCCCTCTAGGCATTGTTTTGTTGTACTCACAACCTATTCAAGTTCTACTCCTTGGCTTTCAACTTCGGTGAATAGTTGGCATGCTTTTTCTTGCACTGGTTGAAGTCATTGAGAGAATTTAATTACTTTACTTTGAAGCATGTGTACCTTTTGTTGGGCCGTGAGTTGATCTTGAAACCTCTTCATTCTCTTGACTGGTGACAAGGCCTTCAGTTGCGCTTGTAACATCTCTACCTATTTCTTTGCGTGTTAGAGCTGCGACTCTAACTCTTGTAACTCTAGATTTTCCGTGAGGTTTTCATACATCTGAGCACTTCTGGAGATCAGTTGCTTGTATTCCAAGGCAAAGGATTTTAATCGGTCAACTGCACTGCGGGTAATTTCCTCTCTTAGATATCTTATTTCTTGAGGAGTCTCGGGCACAGTGCGAAGTTCCAGGTCTCCGATGCACTGCTGAAGTTGTTGGATCACTCCTTCCAGTTGTGCCACATGCTATGGAACCCATTCTTCTGTCTGGACTTCGATGACTATCACAGAACGAAGTGCTCTATGAACTCATTCATGTACTTCGAGTTTCTATGCGAGCACGTTCTCTTTGTCTTGTTGTAGCGCTGCTTTCTCTTCCTCCCACTTTGATTGAAGAGACAGTTTTTCTCATTCTGCATCACTGCGTTGTTCTAGTAGATCTTCCTGTGCTTGCTCCAAGCTTGGGTGGCTTGTGCTATCTCTTCATGAGCTCGTTGAAGGGGAGCTTATACTTTATCGGCGATCTGGTGCAATTGGGCTGGCTCATCTCCTGGTTCTTTTGTTCCACTTGTCGAGGGCACAATAGAAACTATGCAGCTAGATTGTAGTGCCTATTGCACCTCTTGAAGTTCACCCTTGATTTAGCTGAATACCTCCTCCTGCTTCACTTCTTTCTTTTCTGCAATCTCTATTGAAGAATCATTCAACGCAACTACTAAGAAGTCGAAGTCATATGGGGTGAGGGTAGTCTTAAACGTAGTCCTGGTGTCTTTAGATTTCTTCGGAGACGAAGGCTTTGGTGGGGTAACCTTCCTTTTCTTGGATGGATCCTCCTCCTCTCTAGGTGGAGTAACTTCGCCTTTGTTTTGCTCAACTTCTGTGCCAGCTAGCTCTCCACCATCATCTCCCTGCTCAGGTGAGATCGAAGTGGTCTTCGCCAATGTGCCATGGACATCATGCACTTCGTCATCTTTCTTCGACTTGCTTGGTCCAGGTGTCTCCATCATAGTTTCAGGGCTATCCACATCAGACATCTCTATGGGGTCCACTGGAACAAGGAGGTTCATCGACCATTCCTTGGTAATCTCCTCCAAGTAATCTTCTATCAACTAGTAATATGACTGGAATTGTTTTTTATGATCATCAGTGTGCATTGTAATGTAGGTGAAGTTGCGGTCCGCGCTGAATTTCATTAAGGGTCTAAACCTATAAAGTGTGTTAGGGGTGATGTATAGTGTAGACTAGATTGTGATCTTCAACTGGTTGTAATAGGCGTGGAAGACGACATTGGACTGCCACTGTTTATTCATGTCGCTGGAGTACCACAGCATACAGAAATTTGCAGCCAGTGGTTCGAAGGGTTCGATATCCGGGAAAGTGGCACCTTCTGGTAGCTCCCAGGAAATGAAAGCGATCAGTATGAGAATCCAACTAAAGTGGAACTCATACCCTTGGTATTGTGCTTCTTTGCAATCAAGCTCTAGTTGATTGGAAAGGTACTGCGCCCAGTTCATCTGTAGTCCCTCTGTGCACTTCCCTGCGAGGTCGACCATGAATCCGGTCACTTGAGTTGGTCTATTCTTACAAACTAGATTTCCTGTGATCAGATGACAGGCAAGGCACACTGTGCCACTCTGGATAGAGGCTAGCTTGTAGCCTCGTGTGCCCTTCTCGACATCTCCATAAGTTTCTTTAATTCTCTGCGCTAATGCTTGGTCTGAGGTGTTTCCAAGGTAGAACTCCTTTGGTTCAAGGCCTTGCATACTAAGCCTTGTGATCCAATTGATCAAGGTCGGATCGACAGTGATGCGTCAGTTCAGCCATAGGCATCTTTTGTGATATCACAACAGCAGTAACTTTACACATGCATTCACCTCCTAATGTCGTCTGAAGTGCGAAATCTTCATCATGTTGAGCAGTGTGGACTGCACGAGGTTCTGGGTCCATGATTGCAAGATGATCTTGGAATTCTTTCCTTTAGTCCTGGTTAGATACTTGTGGGGGGAGAGAATGTTGTAAGCCTTCTGATCACCAAGGTTGAAGTCACTAAACTTCAATGATGTGAGATGATCTTGGTCAGCACGAACTGCGTGCACCCCTTTTGGAAGGTACGTGGTGATCAAAGTATACTTGAAGTCTCGAGGGACACTATCATGGTTGATGGTGCCGTTGAGAGGTGGTAGGTAAGACGATAGAATGCGCAGAATAAGCTTGGCATTCACAATGTCGTCTCTATATTGTGTTCTTGTCTCTGTCGTGGTTCTGGAAGTTTCTGCTCCGCGAGAAGTTGAGGGAAAAGATTGGACTCCTCCTGTTGATGATGCTTGCACACCTGCAGAAATCCTTCTTTCTGACATGACTCTCTCAGTCATTAATTCAATAAAAACTTCTTCGTCTACTTTCTCTGCGGCGTTGAGCTCATCTGACATACAATCTTGGGGTCACAATGATCTTAGACACTGCACACGCCTCGGCGAAGTGGCTTATGTCGTTGGTCTGATATCTCAGCGAAGTTCAATTTCTGCAAGTTTTTCGTTCTGCAAGGTTCCCTCTGGAATATTATGTAGCCTGTCAATCTTAGATATCTTTTTACTTAGCTTCCTAGGCTTCTTTCCAGTGAGCTTCGTCTCGGTGATTCTCTTCCCATTCTAATTCTTATTTTCCTTGGACATAGTCACTTCACGCTGCTAATATTCTCTCTTAAGACTCAGGGGTAATACTTCTTCTATATTTGAGACAGATACTGCAATATTCTATAAGTCCTCTAGTGCTCTTGCAACTTTGACATCTGGGCTCTGGGTGTCAAATAGCTTCGATTTGTTCTCTTGTTCTTCAATCAACTGCGTGATCTTTCTGGTCATGAAATTTGTTAACTCTTGTTTCTGTTGTTCTAAAACATTTTCTTCTTCCTTCTTTCTGGCTTGATCTCTCTCAATCCAAGTTTTTCCAAGTAACATAGTAAACGGGGCGTTGTCCTCAATAAACTTGATAATCTCAAAATATTCCTCTATCGAAGTTCCATTAGCATTCATAGATATCTGAGTAAGCCTTCCACATAGGTTCACCAGTTTTCCTCTGAATAGCCCTATTCCTCTTAATGAAGGGATCATGACAGGCCTTCCTATAGCTTTCCAAGTTCTCTCTGGTATAATGTTCACTGGTGTTTCTTCATCAAGAACACAGTCAATGTCGAAGTCCCCTATTCTTACTTCGATGCGTTATTTTTCTTTAAAGATCTTTGATAACCTAAAATGTTGGTGGCCATTCAAGGTGTCTTTCTTCTATATTAATACCTTCTCAGATTCTTTCTGGGGTTTGGCTATTTCTGGAGATACCTTAGAGTTTTCTTCACTCAGATTCATTCTTTCAAGCTTAGCAATCATTCTAGGGTAGTCCAATACTTCATGGTATAAATCTTTGCAACAGAGACAACTAGATCTTCCACCAGGGAATTCCTTAGATAGATGGCCTGGTTTTCTGCAACTATAACATAGGGTTAATCCTCTCTTTGTTTTAAATGATCCCCAGCCTCTTCTGTACTACGCACTGGAATCATGGTATCTAGCCTGCAAAAAATTCTTTCTAGGATCCTGCATCCATTTGTTAGTCCAAACATTCTTTCTATGCATAGGTATAACATATCTATCACTGTACTTATCAGATCTATTCATATCAAGATTTCTTTCATCTATCAGAGCCCTAGTTTTCAAGCTAGGACATAATCTATCAAACATACCTAGATCCATACTCTAGAAACAAAAATTTTCACTTATTTTACTTTTGCAGAGCACAAAGCTTCCAAATCTAAAAAAATTTGACTATTCTTACCTTTATCAGAGCACAGAGATTACAGATCTTACCTCTTTTCTGCATATCTGACCTTTTTTCTTCAGAAACTTCCACTTTTATCTTTCTTAGAGCACAAAGAGTTCATATATCGCTTCATTTCTTCAGATCCGACCTTCTTTCTTTAGCACAAATCTTTTTAGATCAAGTGGAATACTCTGCACTAGGGCACAGATCCTCGCACAGAGCTTCCACAGTTTCAGGACGAATCTTTGCACAAAGCTTCCTCTTCCTCAGTTCCCAACAATCATAGTTTCAGGTCTCAGCAACGGAGCCATTTGTTGGCACAGGGACAGACCCAGGGTTCAACTCTACAACATCGCACCAACAAAACCCTAACTATCGGCCCTTTCGGAAACACCTGCAAAGAAGATGAAGTCTCACCCAAGGTAGAGGCATGAGTGGTTGCAAGACTCAGGTGTCTGAAACCTTAGCTTGGACACAGATCTGTGATTATATTGCTTACAGAGCACTTATCATCGTTTATTCATCAATATTCAACCCTTATTATACTTCACAGATAGCACAGAGCATCGCAGTATTCACTTAGATCTAAGGTAATTTAGCACTTAGCAACAGTAAAAAAGGTCAAATACAGTAGATCAGCACTAAGCATCTTCATACATATCAGATCTATTATTCATACACATCTAATGAAGCACAAATCATAAGTAGACCTATCTAAATATACCAAATCACTTAGCCAAAGCAGAGATAAACACATCAAGTCAAAGAACAAAGAATAACACACAAATTTACATGGTTCACCCCCTTCCCTGGGGCTATGTCCACCAACTCTTCTTCTTTATTAGCGTCTCCAATTGGTTACAGCCACAAAGCAACCAAAAACCCTTCCTCGCATAGGACAGAAGATCTACGCAACTCGCTAGATCCTTCTTCCTTATGCTTACAGCACAAAGCCTTCTATAACTTCTACAAAAACTTGCACTTAGCTCTGTAAACCTTTTACATTCTTTCACAAAGCACTTACATAGACTATTATCACTTAGCTTACATCACATAGATACAATCCTATATTTCTCTACTAGATGCCTAGATGTCTATTTATACATAAAAGTGGGCCTAAGCGTGGGTTAACCCATGGACCGGCATCCCTTTCCCATTACATTGTCCCAAAACCCAAAAAGGGACCCAAAAGTGGGCCAAGATCCCTTGATCTCTGCTTCGTCTGGCGCTCCATCTTCGATAGGCTGTCAAAGTCTTAGAAATGGTCAAATATGACCAAGTAACTTCAAAACTTGGTCACGGGGAAACATAAACTAAACGAAGAACATTGAATTCAGTCATTGTGCTCAGTCCATTACTATCCACTGGACAGGACTTAACTAACTCAATGACTTTCCTCTTGGTTCCTGTAGACAGCTGCACTAACCAAGACCTTTCATGTTTGCTTCTCGAAAATTGCAAACTTTCCACCACTCTAGGATCTATATAACTATGGTTAGCCCCTAAATCAATTAATATAGTACATGGTTGGTTTTTAATCTTACCTTCCACTTCAATCATGTGCGACTGAAATTCATCTTGCTTGTTGTCTAGGGTTGCATAGATCCTCAACATTCTACTACCCATGTCCTCCATTGTTTCTTCTTGCTGAACATTATGGACATCTCTCACTTTGCCATTTTTTGGGGGACAATCTTTGTACTTGTGGCTCCCCTAATAGCCCCAACACTGAAAGGGCATCTACCTTGGACTTTGTTCCCCTATGTCAGCCATTCTCAAATCTCTAAATGATGGTTGTCCTTCAGGATTGTTTCTGAAAAAGGGTGGCTTAGTTCCCTTCTTCCTCTGATCCATATGGAATTTATTCTTGTCTTCCCAAGCCTTATAAAAAGTAGACTTCGCTCTTTTCTACTCATATAAGCATTTCTCTCTTCTTATAGTTTCTTCCATAGTCTTAGGATCATCATACTAAATCTTGTCACCAATGGAAGGTGGCAATCCACTTAGATACCTTTGAATCTTGACAGTCTCATCTTTGATGAACGGGACATACTTTAGAAATTCCAGAAACCTTCATTCATATTCATCAATGGTCATGTTGCCCAGCTTGAGTTCAAAGAACTCTTTCATCTTTCTGTCATAGTATCTTTTAGTCAAGTATTTCTTCTCGAAATATCTCTTGAATTATTTCCAAGTGATATATTTCTTTCTAATGTGTTGCACCTACACAAGTTGATCCCACAACATGGATGCTCTTCCTTTCAATTGATACATCACAATTCTTCCTTTTGCATAAGAGGAATAATTCTTCAGTTGTAAATATTTCCTCATGCCGAGCAACCATGTTTCGACATATTCCTCCTTCTTGTGCTCTCCATCAAACATAAGAGTCTTAATCTTGTTCATTTCTCCCTTTAGTTCATCCACTCCAGATCTCATGTGCTTTATGGTAGGATATGGGCTTGACCTACTGTGTGCCCTCCTCTTGGAGCTACCTTGGGAGTGATGATGGTGTTTACCAACACTCCTTGATCTTCTTCCCTCAGAAGTCAGGTGACTCTCGGTTTTGCTCGAGTCTCTCTCCTGATCCAACTTCTTTTCTATTCTCTCCAGACTCTTCATCAAATTTAAGTTGAATTCACCTTGTTTATCCTGAGCTTTCTTGATATTTTCTCTATTTGTTCAGTGAGTTTGGGAATCTTTCTGCAATTTTTCAATGATCTTCATCATATGCCCTTCATTATCTAACTCTTATCCATGCCCATTGGAGTTCGACCCTTCAACTCCCAAATGAACATGCATCTCTTTAGCTTCGTTCTCTGAACTGGAAGCATTATGTGTCTCTTCCATTCTCCATGCTCAGTATCAGTTCTATTTGGTTCTATCACTCGTTAAAATTTTGCAACACAACGTGCAGACAACTAGAATTTGTCAGGCTACCAATCCTTAACAAATTCCCCAGAATTCAGAGACAATCCGACTCAAGAAAATGTTCATTTTTCATTCTCTGTGATTCTCGTTCAATCAAGAATCCCCATATATTTCTACTTTCATAACTCTGCTCTGTTAAGTTTTTGAGCACTAGCCCCTTTCTCTTAGTTCCCCAACCCATGCAACCATGGGTCGTGACCAAGAGCTAGATCAATAAGCACGTACTCGAGCCTTCGGCCTTTAGCTTCGGAATGTTTCCCAGAATAACACAACAATCACTCAAAGTTTCAATTTACCAAACTCACACAGTAGGGTGGATCAACGGTCCACATATACCCAACATCCAATGGCTGACACTCACCATGGAATCTCAGGCATCTGAGTTTCAGGACTTCAGAATAATTCACATCCGCACACCCCGAACACTTCCACTACACTTTGTTGACGTCATTACGTCACATCACTTACAATTTTCCAAATTGCGAGGGCATGCAATGGTGGTTCAGAGTAACCCTTCTTTTATCCCACAATTCTTCTGACATTGACATGTAAACCCTTCAGTGAAACCATAGTTTGCATTGTGGGACCGCCTTGGAGAACTATCTCCCGTTCAACTTAGGTCCCCGTAATGACTTCTGGCCATTGATCTTGATGTATCATGATCAATGCCATTGTGGGTCCTCCGAAATTTAACTATGTTACGTAAACTTGAGCCCCACTAACCCTCCTCACACAGGATGCCACATGGCAGAATACTACGACTAACTCATGGCCCAATCAGATGGGTGTCACACGTCATGTTCCATATGGTATTTCAAACTTCTACGGGTTCAGAACCCACTGGCACTTGGCACACATCCCATGTGTCCATGTCCATCCAAGTGACATCACCATGACTCACTACTTCAGCTCTTCGGGAGCTTTCTCTCTTCACCACTATGTTTGACCTTTCGACATTGGTTAATCCAATGGTCAAGCTCTCCTCTCCAAATCTATGGTGAAAATCCACTTCGGAGCTTCAGCCTTCGACCCTTTTCTTGTTTTTGGCATCAGACTTCACTGAAGTTACGAAGTCTGAAGGGCTTCTGGTTTAACTCTTATGCACCTTCCCCAGATCTAACAGTGATAAGGGATTTCCCCTCCTTCCTAAAAGATCCTATGACGCAGAACAAAATCTGTTACTCTGCGGATTTCCAAAGGAATTCACGGCTAACTACCTCATAACACTACCAAATCTGACAGTCGTGAAGGATTTTCTTTCTCTCGATAGATCCTACGGCTTCAACACCCCAAGTGTTGAGCTCTCTCTCTCTCTCTGGACAAATACCACGCTGGTTGCGGTTTTATTCTATCGTTACTCCTTCTAAGCTTCATAACATGACTAAGTAACACTTTGGCACTCAGAAACATTCTAAGGTTCGAAATTGGTTCCATTCGAACACCATTTCCACTCGAAACCTTGGGTCCAAAGACCACTTATCAAGCCCATCCAAGCTCAACTTTGAAACTATGGCTATGATACCATTGTTGGCGTCGAGGTATGAACGATTTATTCACCCTTTTTCCTACATTAATTTATCAATCCGAGTGCGTATTCTTTCAAAGAAATGCGTAAGGTATATGCAGGGGCAAGAGCACAATTTGTTCTGGCCATGGGTTCACGATTAAGATTCAAAACATTGCTTGTAAAACTAGATTAATTACAACTTCCGAAAAGAAATCATAAGAATTGAAACACTGTAACAGCAACCATAACTAATAAATAATATACATAGAAAGACGCAGCACCTGATCAGAAGAGCAAGCCTAGCTCTCTGAACAGGGCTGCATTAGTCACATCGAAGATTAAGTCAACAAAATAGATTATGCTCTATAAATCTGAAAAGGGTTATTACAATATCAATGGGGGCATCCCCAGTGATAGGAATAAACTATCTTTTATACATGGAGAGGGAGAACAAACTCTTTCCCTAAAACATGGTAACTGTATCCCCAAAAATATACATTAGTTGGAACGGCACCAGTACCAGATAGACAAGATCAGCGATATGCCTAAGAATGGTTCAGGGATCTGCGACTCTAGCAGCGTGGCCTCCTTATGGCTTGGTCATTGCTGTGAAATAGTGGATTTGATACGGGATACTAAAGCCTTGGTTCATATTCTCCAGAAGTTGTGGTCAAACATTTGTTTTAGTGCTGCGAATAGGAAAAACTCTGCGACTTTATGTCATTAATAAAATATTACAATAGACAAGGTAGGGGTATTTACCTTACAGTTTTAGCATAGTAAACATAGGTAAATAAGTGCAAAAAGTTCAAACAGGTAATGGAAATGCAACAGAAAGATAGCCCGATTTGGTGCCCAACATCTCCCCCCAACTACCCTTCTGCATGTCCTCATGCAGTTTGCCGCCTCCGCAGGTCTGGATTTCGCTTACTGTTGGCTTCCTGAAAATGGGCGAAATCATATTCTTCATCCATCTCTATCCCTGGAAATTTAAGGCCGTCTGAAAGGAGGACTTCTTCGCACCAATCTTACGAGATGATATACGCTGGAGTGTAATTTTCTACTGGAAACCAAATAGTGGGAAACTGAAACCGGAGTCCCATCCATCGGACCCCGCATGTTCAGACACATGCCACATATCTGGGCACTTTGGGGAGCACTCATGCAAAATTTGGTGCCCCAAAAGGTTCCCTGTTTCGGACAGCTATAGGTGCCATCATCCACCTTTTCTAACAGCAATCAAGGGCCTCTTCATGAAATGTGACTATTTTCTTAACACAAAGATCAAGGCACCAATTTTGTGTCCTCATCATTCTGTCTTTATTCCCCTCAATTCCCAAAAAGGTATTGTGTTTAGTGAACATGGTGACTGACCTCCCAGGTTCTCCTCTTACTATAAACGGCTTTGTAACCTGATTAGATTCAAATGTGTTAAAAGCCTTCTGCCAGTTGATCTAGTTGAAAGTGTAAGAGGTGAGGGCCCTTAAATGAATGTCCCCCACATATAGGACTGGGTTGAATTCTCTGTCCAGGCGTAGCAGATACCCATGCAGGTAAAATTCACACATTAAATGCTGAGTTGGAACGTCGTGGTGCCTCATTATTTGGAGGAACTGTACGCCATTTTCTATTTTATAACTAATCTCGTTTTTTATGCTCTCCATGCAGAATAAAAGAAAACGTTCATGTAAGAATAAATAATAACAAGAAGTAAGGGGGCGACATGCCATCACCTCTTGTGCCAAATTAAACATCTTCTCCTTATCAGCTTTCAGCTTTGCCACTTGCTTTTCCAGCTGCTCCATCTTGAGCTGCTACTTTGTATGCCTTAATTTCATGATGTCTATACGCTCCACATATTCAAAAATAGTTGTGGAGGCTTGTTCATGAGTTCTTCTGACCTCGTTTTGATACTGAGCCGCAGTAGATTTCCAAGTTTGCAGTTCGACCATTAAGGCATGCTCACGGTCTTCAAACAATCGCTCAACTGGGTCTGTTTGAGTAGAAGTAGAGGTTATGGCTACCTGGTTCGTTTGAGTCTCTTTTTCTACTCCTATGGCCTTAGACTTTCTAGCTTGCTACTTGTATTTCTTCATCTTCTTCTGCATTTTGTGTACCTATTTCCTTAGTTTTCTGACCTCCCTCTTAAGCCACATTGTCTCTTTAAATTGTAGATGATGTTTTTGTTTGACTTGGAGTCTTACAACCTTCTCGCCTGGCTCTTCCATTGGCTCATTTTTCGATACCACTTCACTTGGTCCCTCCTCTTCGCCTACGGCTATTTCCTCTTATTGCGCACTCACCATGACCAGTGGTGCCCTTGCGAGATGCTCTCCTACTAATGTATCTGTTTGAGTATCATCCACCCCACACGCTTGTGGATTTTGTGATAAAATTGGAGGAATGAAGAGATCTTCTTCTGTGCACCGAAGGGAACGAGTTTGCCTTGATCATATTGGAATAAAGGAGAAAAAGGAGAACTGGCAGGGATCTTCAATGTTCGGTCCCAAGGTCAATTCTGGTTCTTGTGGGTCAGTGCCAACCTCATGCCCTAGTTCTCCTAGCACTTCTTCCATGGGTTCTATGGTCGGGGTGGTCACAACCTCTTCTTCATTCAGGTTATCCTCCTCCATCGACTCCATGGTGACAGGTGGTCCATGTAGAGTACCCTCGGTTGCAATATTGACCAATTCACCCACTCCTATTTGTTGTGACCCCACTTCTGTGGTTATCATGCTATCAAATTGCTCTGCTAGTTCCATAGGCGAGGCTGGTTCTTGTGGGACAGCCTCGGTCATGGTACTAGTGGGCCTTTATGTGTCAACTTCTGCATCTTCCATTGGTTCCATTGTTTCGTCTTGCTCTTGGGGAGCATCCTCTTCTTCAAATTCTTCAACTTCCATCTCCATCTCTTCTAGTTCCTCCTGGTCAACATAATCATCTTCTCCTGCATTTTCCTCCTCCATGGCTTCTGGTTCATCTTCCCTAGTAGCCACAGCGGCTGCTACTTCTTCCTCTATAGAATCCCGAAACAGTTCCCACGGAATCAGGATTCATCTAATGGCATTCATTATTAACAGCTGAACCAGTCCATGGTGGGTGATGACCGTCGATACCTGTTGCGACTCCTGAGCCGAATGTGCCATTAGGTGAAGGCTTCTCCATAAGAAATAAGGCACATTCAGTGAGAAAGCTTCTGCTTGGGGAAATCGCAGGTGAGCTAGTATTCGGAGATGGTATTTGAATATGGTGGAGT
>JASDQU010010213.1:37871-72717 GCA_032191745.1 Picea mariana
CTAACCCAACTACTGCCCTATCAGCTGGGTTATCCTAGCTTACTGGAGTATTGCACTTTCTGCTATACAGTGCTTCAAATGGGATCATCTTCAACGATGCTTGATACCCATTATTGTAGG
Organism: Picea mariana; assembly: GCA_032191745.1. Lineage (NCBI taxonomy): Eukaryota > Viridiplantae > Streptophyta > Pinopsida > Pinales > Pinaceae > Picea > Picea mariana. Next base: position 37,992 of record JASDQU010010213.1, read on the forward strand.
CGAATTCTACCAAGTGTAGGTATTCTTCCCATTTTGATGGTTTGTCCATCACATACATCATCAGTATGTCTTTTATTACTTGATTCACCCACTCTGTCTACCCATCTGACTCAAGATGATAGGCTGTACTAAAGTTCATATTCTTTCTGAACCCCTTGAATAACCCTTTCCAGAAATTTGAGGTAAATTTCAGGTCTCTATCAGACACAATTGTCTTGGGAATTCCATGCAATCGTGCCACTTCCTTCATAAATATGTCAGCAACATCCGTTGCCTTGTGAGTAGTCTTTAACAGAATAAAATGGGCAGCTTTTGTAAGCTTATCCACTACCACCATGATTGAATCATGATGCTTGCCTGCTTTGGAAAATCCCATGATGAAATCCATTGTCACCACTTCCCACTTCCACTCAGGAATGGGTAAAGGTTGCAACAACCCTGCTAGGTGTTTTTGATCAACTTTAACCTTCTAGAACTCCATACATCTAGTGATGTATTCTGCAATCTCTTTCTTTATACCTGGACAAAAATAATGGCTCTTGACTGATGCCACAATTTTCTGATATCCAAGGTGTCTTGCATAAGGCACATTATGAATTTCATGAAAATAGCAAATTTCAAATCCTGGACATTAGGTACATAAATTTTGTTCTTGTACATAAGTGTTCCATCAGTTTTCAATTTATAATTTTCCACTTTTTGTGGCATCTTACCTTGTTGTATCTTTGCTACCAAATCCCTGTATTGCAAATCTTCATTTGCATCTTCCAAAATTTTTCCTTTAATATCAGTTCAATACATGCTAATGGTTGTAGCATGTAATTCATGCACTCTCCTGCTGAGTGCATCAACCACTTTGTTCTCCTTCCCTTTGATATGCTTGATATCAAAGTCATACTCACGGAGAAATTCCAACCACCTACTCTATCCAGCGTTCAAGGTTGGCTGATCAAACAAATACTTCAGACCATTATGGTCTGTCCTTGGTTCAAATATCCTTCCCATGAGGTAATGTCTCCATTTCTTTAGAGCGTGCACTATGGATGCCAACTCTAAATCATGAGTGGCATAGTTATTTTCATGTTCTTTCAACTTTCTGGATTCATAACAAATTACGAATCCATTCTGACTAAGGACTCCTCCCAGTCCTTCTTTGCATGCATCTATGCACACCACGGAATATTCATTCGAATATGAAATCCTGAGGATTGGAGCACTATTTAACAGTTTCCTCAATTGCTAGAAGCTTCACTCACAATCCTCTATCCACTGAAACTTCTTCTCCTTCCTTTGCAAGGAAGTGATAGGGTGAGCTATCATTAAGAACCCTAGAATAAACATTCTGTAATAACCAGCTAGACCCATAAAGGATCTGAATTATGTCACATTCTTAGGTGTTGACCATTCTCTAATGGCCTCAATCTTCTCAGGATATACAACTATCCCATATTTTGAAATAATATGCCCCAAGTAATGGATTTTCTCCTGATAAAATGAGCACTTGATCAACTTGGCATACAGTTGGTGCTCTCTTATCACCTACAACACCATCCTCAGATGATGTTCATGCTCTTCCTCCGACTTGGAATACACTAGAATGTCATACAGGAAGACTATGACAAACTTGTATAGATAGTCCCTGAATACATCATTCATCAGGCACATAAAAACAACGGGTGCATTTGACATCCCAAATGGCACCATTGTGAATTCATAGTGACCATACCTTGTTCTAAAGGAGGTCTTGCTGATGTCTTAATCATTTATCCATACCTGGTGATATCCCGGCATGATATCTATCTTTGAAAATATCTTTTCATCCTTCAATTGATCAAAGAGGTCTTCAATCCTCGGCAGAGGATATTTGTTCTTTACAGTTACTTTGTTAAATTGTCTGAAATTGATTCACAATATCAGTGTCCTATCCTTCTTCTTCACGAACAGGACCGGGGCTCCCCAAGGTGACAAACTTGGGCATATATACCCCTTCTTCAGAATCTCTTCAATATGCAATTGCATCTCTTTCATCTCTAGCATACTCATTCTGTAATGAGATTTTGACACTGGAGTTGATCCAGACATCAAGTTTACAGAGAAGTCAACATCTCTCTTCGGGGGTAATATTGGTACCTCCTGGAATACATCTTCAAACTCCTTCAGTACCACATGATATTCAATCTTTGACACCTTATCCTTAGGTGTTTCCTCCACATGGCCTGCAAATAATTGACAACCTTTCCTGTAGCACTTCTTCAGCTACATTGCTGAGATTTCTCTGATAGCAACAACTCTGGGAATTCCTTGGATTACTTTCTGATTTCCTTCCTCATCCAGAAAAGTGAATGCCTTGTTACAATAGTCCAAGATGGCATGGTGTTGGTCCAACCAGTCCATCCCAATTAGATATTCATAAGAACCTGTTGGCACAGGGGCAGACCCAGGGTTCAACGCTACAACAACGCACCAACAAAACCCTAACCACTAGCCCTTTCAGCAACACCTGCAAAGTAGATGAAGTATCACCCGAGGTAGAGGTAGGGGTGGTTGAAAGACTCAGGTGTCTGCAACCTTAGTTGGGACACAGATCTGTGATTATATCACTTACAGATCACTTAGCATCGATTATCCATCAATATTCAACCCTTATTATACTTCGCAGATAACACAGAGAATCGAAGTATTCACTTAGATCTAAGGTAGTTTAGCACTTAGCAACAATAAAACATGTCAGATACAGTAGATCAGCACTAATCATCTTCATACATATCAGATCTACTATTCATACACATCTAATGAATCACAAAGCATAAGTAAACCTATCTAAATATACCAAATCACTTAGCCAAAGCAGAGATAAACACATCAATTCAAAGAACAAAGCATAACACACAGATTTACATGGTTCACCCCCTTCCCTGGGGCTATGTCCACCAACTCTTCTTCTTTATTAGCATCTCCAATCAATTACGGGCACAAAGCCACCAAAAACCTTTCCTCGCATAGGACAGAAGATCTGCGCATCTCGCTAGATCCTTCTTCCTTGTGCTTACAACACAAAGCCTTCTATAACTTCTACAACAAATTGCACTTAGCTCTGTAAACCTTTTACAGTGATGCATAGATCACTTACATAGACTATTAGCACTTAGCTTACATCACATAGATACAATCCTATATTTTTCTACTAGAAGCCTAGACGTCTATTTATACATAAAAGTGGGCCTAAGTATGGGTGAACCCACGGGTCGACATCCCTTTCCCATCACATTGTCCCAAAACCCAAAAAGGGACCCGAAAGTGGGTCGAGATCCCTTGATCTCTGCTTCATCTGGCACTCCATATTCGACAGGCTGTCGAAGTCCCAGAAATGGTCAAATATGACCAAGTAACTTCAAAACTTTGTCAGGGGCCAACAAGCCCCCAACACTCACCTATGACTCATCCCGAGTCACTTTGGTCTGAGAAATTATGCTTTGAATGCCTCAAGCTTGGCTCAAGCTACTTCGACCTATTGCACTGTGACGGCCTCTTATTCAGTGAACTCATGGATGAGTGGATTACTGACTGGTCCCTCTAGGCAATGTTCTGTTGTACTCACAACCTATTCAAGTTCTACTCCTTGGCTTTCAACTTTGGTGAATAGTTGGCATGCTTTTTCTTTCACTGGTTGAAGTCATTGAGAGAATTTAATTACTTTACTTTGAAGCATGTGTACCTGTTGCTGGGCCGTGAGTTGATCTGGAAACCTCTTCATTATCTCGACTGGTGACAAGGCCTTCAGCTGCGCTTGTAATGTCTCTACCTGTTGCTTTGCATGTTGGAGCTGCGACTCTAACTCCCGTAGCTATAGATTTTCCGTGAGGTTTTCATACATCTGAGCGCTTCTGGAGATCAGTTGTTTGTATTCCAAGGAAAAGGATTTTAATCGGTCAACTGCACTGCGGGTAATTTCCTCACTTAGATATCTTATTTCTTGAGGAGTCTCAGGCACAGTGCGAAGTTCCAGGTCTCCAATGCACTGCTGAAGTTGTTGGATCACTCCTTCCAGTTGTGCCATCTGCTATGGAACCCATTGTTCTTTCTGGACTTCGATGACTATCACAGAACGAAGTGCTCTATGAACTCAAAACTTTACTTAGAGTTTCTATGTGAGCACGTGTTCCTTGTCTTGTTGTAGCGCTGCTTTCTCTTCCTCCCACTTTGATTGAAGAGATAGTTTTTCTCATTCTGCATCACTACGTTGTTCTAGCAGATCTTCCTATGCTTGCGCCAAGCTTGGGTGGCTTGTGCTATCTCTTCATGAGCTCGTTGAAGGCGAGCTTATACTTTATCGGCGATCTGGTGCAATTGGGCTGGCTCATCTCCTGGTTCTTTTGTTCCACTTGTTGAGGGCGCAATAGAAACTATGTAGCTGGATTGTAGTGCCTATTGCACCTCTTGAAGTTCACCCTTGATTCGGCTGAATACCTCCTCCTGCTTCACTTCTTTCTTTTCTACAATCTCAATTGAAGCATCATTCAACGCAACGACTAAGAATTCGAAGTCATATGGGGTGAGGGTAGTCTTAAACGTAGTCCTGGTGGCTTTAGATTTCTTCCGAGACGAAGGATTTGGTGGGGTAACCTTCCTTTTCTTGGATGGATCCTCCTCCTCTCTAGGTGGAGTAACTTAGCCTTTGTTTTGCTCAACTTCTGTGCCAGCTAGCTCTCCACCATCATCTCCCTGCTCAGGTGAGATCGAAGTGGTCTTTGCCAATGTGCCATGGACATCATGCACTTCGTCATCTTTCTTCAGCTTGCTTGGTCCAGGTGTCTCCATCATAGTTTCAGGGCTATCCACATCGGACATCTCTGTGGGGTCCACTGGAACAAGGAGGTCCGTCGACCATTCCTTGGTAATCTCCTCCAAGTAATCTTCAATCAACTGGTAATATGACTGGAGGTTTTTTTTATGATCATCAGTGTGCATTGTAATGTAGGTGAAGTTGCGGTCCGCGCTAAATTTCATTAAGGGTCTAAACCTATAAAGTGTGTTCGGGGTGATGTGCGGTGTAGACTAGATTGTGATCTTCAACTGGTTGTAATAGGCGTGGAAGACGACATTGGACTGCCACTGTTTATTCATGTCACTGGAGTACCACAGCATACAGAAATTTGCAGCCAGTGGTTCGAAGGGTTCGATATCCGGGAAAGTGGCACCTTCTGGTAGCTCCCAGGAAATGAAAGCGATCAGTATGAGAATCCAACTAAAGTGGAACTCATACCCTTGGTCTTGCGCTTCTCTGCAATCAAGCTCTAGTTGATTGGCAAGGTACTGCGCCTAGTTCATCTATAGTCCCTCTGTGCACTTCCCTGCGAGGTCGACCACGAATCTGGTCACTTGAGTTGGTCTATTCTTACGAACTAGATTTCTCGTGATCAGCTGACAGGCAAGGCACACTGTGCCACTCTGGGTAGAGGCTAGCTTGTAGCCTCATGTACCCTTCTTGACATCTCCATAAGTTTCTTTAATTCTCTGTGCTAATGCTTGGTCTGAGGTGTTTCCAGTGTAGAAGTCCTGTGGGTCAGGGCCTTTCATACTAAGCCCTGTGATCCGATTGATCAAGGTCGGATCGACAGTGATGTGTCGGTTCAGCCATAGGCATCTTTTGTGATATCACAACAGCAGTAACTTTACACATGCATTCACCTCTTAATGTCGTCTGAAGTGCGAAATCTTCATCATGTTGAGCAATGCGGACTGCACGAGGTTCTGGGTCCATGACTGCAAGATGATCTTGGAATTCTTGCCTTTAGTCCTGGTTAGATACTTGTGGGGGGAGAGCATGCTCTAAGCCTTTCGATCACCAAGGTTGAAGTCACTAAACTTCAATGTTGTGAGATGATCTTGGTCAGCACGAACTGCGTGCACCCCTTTCGGAAGGTACGTGGTGATCAAAGTATACTTGAAGTCTCGAGGGACACTAACATGGTTGATGGTATTGCTAAGAGGTGGTAGGTAAGACGATAGAATGTGCAGAATAAGCTTGGCATTCGCAATGTCGTCTCTATGTTGTGTTCTTGTCTCTATCGTGGTTCTGGAAGTTCCTGCTCCACGAGAAGTTGAGGGAAAAGATTGGACTCCTCCTGTTGATGATGCTTGCACACCTGCAGAAATCCTTCTTTCTGACATGACTCTCTCAGTCATTAACTCAATCAAAACTTCTTCGACTACTTTCTCTGCAGCGTTGAGCTCGTCTGACATACAAGCTCGGGGTCACAATGATCTTAGACACTGCACATGCCTCGGTGAAGTGGCTTATGTCATTGGTCTGATATCTCAGCGAAGTTCAATTTCTACAAGTTTTTCATTCTGCAAGGTTCCCTCTGGAATATTATGTAGCCTGTCGATCTTAGATATCTTTTTACTTAGCTTCCTAGGCTTCTTTCCAGTGAGCTTCGTCTCGGTGATTCTCTTCCCATTCTAATTCTTATTTTCCTTGGACATAGTCACTTCACGCTGTTGATATTCTCTCTTAAGACTCAGGGGTAATACTTATTCTATATTTGAGACAGATACTGCAATCTTCTATGAGTCCTCTAGTGCTCTTGCAACTTTGACATCTGGCCTCCGGGTGTCAAATAGCTTTGATTTGTTCTCTTGTTCTTCAATCAATTGCGTAATCCTTCTGGTCATGAAATTTGTTAACTCTTGTTTCTGTTGTTCTAAAACCTTTTCTTCTTCCTTCTTTCTGGCTTGATCTCTCTTAATCCAAGTTTTTCCAAGTAACATAGTAAATGGGGCGTTGTCCTTAATAAACTTGATAATCTCAAAATATTCCTCTATCGAAGTTCCATTATCATTCATAGATATCTGAGTAAGCCTTCCACATAGGTTCACTAGTTTTCCTCTGAATAGCCCTATTCCTCTCAATGAAGGGATCATAACAGGCCTTCCTATAGATTTCCAAGTTCTCTCTGGCATAATGTTCACTAGTGTTTCTTCATCAAGAACACAGTCAATGTCGAAGTCCCCTATTCTTACTTCGATGCGTTATTTTTCTTTAAAGATCTTTGATAGCCTAAAATGTTGGTGGCCATTCAAGGTGTCTTTCTTCTATAGTAATACCTTCTCAGATTCTTTCTGGGGTTTGGATATTTCTGGAGCTACCATAGAGTTTTCTTCACTCAGATTCATTCTTTCAAGCTTAGCAATCATTCTAGGGTAGTCCAACACTTCATGGTATAAATCTTTGCAACAGAGAGAACTGGATCTTCCACCAGGGCATTCCTTAGATAGATGGCCTGGTTTTCTGCAACTGTAACATAGGGTTAATCCTCGCTTTCTTTTAAATGATCCCCAGCCTCTTCTGTACTGCGCACTGGAATTATGGTATCTAGCCTGCAAAAAATTCTTTCTAGGATCCTGCATCCATTTGTTAGTCCAAACATTCTTTCTATGCATAGGTATAACATATCTATCACTGTACTTATCAGATCTATTCATATCAACATTTCTTTCATCTATCAGAGCCCTAGTTTTCAAGCTAGGACAAAATCTATCAAACATACCTAGATCCATACTCTAGAAACAAAATTTTTCACTTATTTTACTTTTGCAGAGCACAAAGCTTCCAAATCTAAAAAAATTTGACTATTCTTACCTTTATCAGAGCACAGAGATTACAGATCTTACCTCTTTTCTGCATATCTGACCTTTTTTCTTCAGAAACTTCCACTTTTTCCTTTCTTAGAGAACAAAGCGTTCATATATCGCTTCATTTCTTCAGATCCGGCCTTCTTTCTTTAGCACAAATCTTTTTAGATCAAGTGGAATACTGTGCACTAGGGCACAGATCCTCACACAAAGCTTCCACAGTTTCAGGACGAATCTTTGCACAAAGCTTCCTCTTCCTCAGTTCCCAACAATCATAGTTTCAGGTCTCAGCAACGAAGCCATTTGTTGGCACAGGGGCAGACCCAGGGTTCAACTCTACAACATCGCACCAACAAAACCCTAACTATCGGCCCTTTCGGCAACACCTGCAAAGAAGATGAAGTCTCACCCAAGGTAGAGGCAGGAGTGGTTGCAAGACTCAGGTGTCTGAAACCTTAACTTGGACACAGATCTGTGATTATATCGCTTACAGAGCACTTAGCATCGTTTATTCATCAATATTCAACCTTTATTATACTTCACAGATAGCACAGAGCATCGCAGTATTCACTTAGATCTAAGGTAATTTAGCACTTAGCAACAGTAAAACAGGTCAAATATAGTAGATCAGCACTAAGCATCTTCATACATATCAGATCTATTATTCATGCACATCTAATGAAGCACAAAGCATAAGTAGACCTATCTAAATATACCAAATCACTTAGCCAAAGCAGAGATAAACACATCAAGTCAAAGAACAAATCATAACACGCAGATTTACATGGTTCACCCCCTTCCCTGGGGCTATGTACACCAACTCTTCTTCTTTATTAGCTTCTCCAATTGGTTACAGGCACAAAGCAACCAAAAACCCTTCCTCACATAGGACAGAAGATCTGCGCAACTCGCTAGATCCTTCTTCCTTATGCTTACAGCACAAAGCCTTCTATAACTTCTACAACAACTTGGACTTAGCTCTGTAAACCTTTTACATTCTTGCACAAAGCACTTACATAGACTATTATCACTTAGCTTACATCACATAGATACAATCCTATATTTCTCTACTAGATGCCTAGATGTCTATTTATACATAAAAGTGGGCCTAAGCGTGGGTTAACTCACAGACCGACATCCCTTTCCCATTACATTGTACCAAAACCCAAAAAGGGACCCAAAAGTGGGCCGAGATCCCTTGATCTCTGCTTCGTCTGGCGCTCCATCTTCGATAGGCTGTCGAAGTCCCAGAAATGGTCAAATATGACCAAGTAACTTCAAAACTTGGTCACTGGGAAACATAAACTAAACGAAGAACATTCAATTCAATCATTGTGCTCAGTCCATTCCTATCCACTGGATAGGACTTAACTAACTCAATGACTTTCCTCTTGGTTCCTGTAGCCATCTGCACTAACCAAGACCTTTCATGTTTGCTTCTCGAAAATTGCAAACTTTCCACCACTCTAGGATCTATATAACTATGGTTAGCCCCTAAATCAATTAAAATAGTAAATGGTTGGTTTTTAATCTTACCTTCCACTTCAATCATGTGTGACTGAAATTCATCTTGCTTGTTGTCTAGGGTTGCATAGATCCTCGGCATTCTACTACCCATGTCCTCCACTGTTTCTTCTTGCTGAACATTATGGACATCTCTCACTTTGCCATTTTTTGGGGGACAATCTTTGTACTTGTGGCTCCCCTAACAGCCCCAACACTGAAAGGGCGTCTACCTTGGACTTTGTTCCCCTACGCAGCCATTCTCAAATCTCTAAACGATGATTGTCCTTGAGGATTGTTTCTGAAAAAGGGTGGCTTAGTTCCCTTCTTCCTCTGATCCATCTGGAATTTATTCTTGTCTTCCCAAGCCTTCTAAAAAGTAGACTTCGCTCTTTTCTACTCATATAAGCATTTCTCTCTTCTTATAGTTTCTTCCATAGTCTTAGGATCATCATAATAAATCTTGTCACCAATGGAAGGTGGCAATCCACTTAGATACCTTTGAATCTTGACAGTCTCATCTTTGATGAATGGGACATACTTTAGAAATTCCAGAAACCTTCATTCATATTCATCAATGGTCATGTTGTCCATCTTGAGTTCAAAGAACTCTTTCATCTTTCTGTCATAGTATCTTTTAGTCAAGTATTTCTTCTCGAAATATCTCTTGAATTATTTCCAAGTGATATATTTATTTCTAATGTGTTTCACCTACACAAGTTGATCCCACAAAATGGATGCTCTTCCTTTCAATTGATACGTCACAATTCTTCCTTTTGCATGAGAGGAATAATTCTTCAGTTGTAAATATTTCCTCATGCCAAGCAACCATGTTTCGACATATTCCTCTTTCTTGTGCTCTCCATCAAACATAAAAGGCTTAATCTTGTTCATTTCTCCCTTTAGTTCATCCACTCCAGATCTCGTGTGCTTTATGGTAGGAGATGGGCTTGACCTACTGTGTGCCCTCCTCTTAGAGCGACCTTGGGAGTGATGATGGTGTTTACCAACACTCCTTGATCTTCTTCCCTCAGAAGTCGGGTGACTCTCGGTTTTGCTCAAGTCTCTCTCCTGGTCCAACTTCTTTTCTATTCTCTCCAGATTTTTCATCAAATTTAAGTTGAATTCACCTTGTTTATCCTGAGCTTTCTTGATATTTTCTCTATTTGTTCAGTGAGTTTGGGAATCTTTCTGCAATTTTTCAATGATCTTCATCATATGCCCTTCATTATCTAACTCTTATCCATGCCCATTGGATTTCAACCCTTAAACTCCCAAATGAACATGCATCTCTTTAGCTTCGTTCTCTGAACTGGAAGCATTCTGTGTCTCTTCCATTCTCCATGCTCAGTATCAGTTCTATCTGGTTATGTCACTCGTTAAACTTTTGCAACACAACGTGCAGACAACTAGAATTTGTCAAGCTACCAATCCTTAACAAATTCCCCAGAATTCAGAGACAATCTGACTCAAGAAAACGTTCATTTTTCATTCTCTGTGATTCTCGTTCAATCAAGAATCCCCATATATTTCTACTTTCATAACTCTGCTCTGCTAAGTTTTCGAGCACTAGCCCCTTTCTCTTAGTTCCCCAACCCATGCGACCATGGGTCATGACCAAGAGCTAGATCAATAAGCACGTACTCAGGCCTTCGGCCTTTGGCTTCGAAAGGTTTCCCAGAATAACACAACAATCACTCGAAGTTTCAATTTACCGAACTCGCGTAGTAGGGTGGATCAACGGTCCACATCTGCCCAACATCCAATGGCTGACACTCACCATGGAATCTCGGGCATATGAGTTTCGGGACTTCGAGACTTCAGAATATTTCACATCCGCACACCTCGAACACTTCCACGAAACTTTGTTGATGTCATTACATCACATCACTTACAATTTTCCAGATTGCGAGGGCATGCAGTGGTGGTTCGGAGTAACCCTTCTTTCATCCCACAATTCTTCTGACATTGACATGTAAACCTTTCAGTGAAACCGTAGTTTGCATTGTGGGACCGCCTTGGAGAACTATCTCCCGTGAAACTTGGGTCCCCGTAATGACTTCTGGCCATTGATCTTGATGTATCATGATCAATGCCATTGTGGGTCCTCTGAAATTTAACTATGTTACGTAAACTCGAGCCCCACTAACCCTCCTCACACAGGATGCCACATGGCGGAATACTACGACTGACTCATGTCCCAATCAGATGGGTGTCACACGTCATGTTCCATATGAAATTTCAAACTTCTACGCGTTCAGAACCCACTGGCACGTGGCACACATCCCATGTGTCCATGTCCATCCAAGTGACATCACCATGACTCACTACTTCAGCTCTTCGGGAGCTTTCTCTCTTCACCACTATGTTTTACCTTTTGACATTGGTTAATCCAACGGTCGAGCTCTCCTCTCCAAATCTATGGTGAAAATCCACTTCGGAGCTTCGGCCTTCGACCCTTCTCTTGTTTTTGGCATCAAACTTCACTGAAGTTGCGAAGTCTGAAGGGATTCTTGTTTAACTCTTATGCACCTTCCCCAGATCTAACAGTGATAAGGGATTTCCCCTCCTTCCTAACAGATCCTATGACGTAGAACAAACTCTGTTACTCTGCGGATTTCCAAAGGAATTCACGGCTAACTACCTCAGAACACTACCAAATCTGACAGTCGTGAAGGATTTTCCTTCTCCCGATAGATCCTACGAATCCAACACCCCAAGTGTTGAGTGCTCTCTCTCTCTCTGGACAAATACCACGCTGGTTGCGGTTTTATTCTATCATTACTCCTCTTAAGATTCATAACACGACCAAGTAACCCTTTGGCACTCAGAAACATTCTAAGGTTCGAAATTGGTTCCATTCGAACACCATTTCCACTCGAAACCTTGGGTCCAAAGACCACTTATCAGGCCCATCCAGGCTCAACTTTGAAACTATGGCTATGATACCATTGTTGGTGTCGAGGTATGAACGATTTATTCACCCTTTTTCCTACATTAATTTATCAATCCAGGTGCGTATTCTTTCAAAGCAATGCGTAAGGTATATGCAGCGGAAAGAGAACAATTTGTTCTGGCCAAGGGTTAACGATTAAGATTCAAAACACTACTTATAAAACTAGATTAATTACAGCTTCTGAAAAGCAATCATAAGAATTGAAACACTGTAACAGCAAGCATAAATAATAAATAATATACATAGAAAGACACAGCACCTGATCAGAAGAGCGGGCCCAGCTCTTTGATCAGGGCTGCGTTAGTCACATCGAAGATTAAGACAGCAAAACAGATTATGCTCTATAAATCTGAAAAGGGTTATTACAATATCAATGGGGGCATCCCCAATTATAGGAATAAACTATCTTTTATACATGGAGAGGGAGAACAACCTCTTTCCCTAAAACATGGTAACCGTATCCCCAAAAATATACATTAGTTGGAACGACACCAGTACCAGATAGACAAGATCAGCGAGATGCCCAAGAATGGTTTAGGGATCTGCGACTCCAGCTGCATGGCCTCCTTATGGCTTGGTCATTGCTGTGAAATAGCGGATTTTCTGCAGGATACTGAAGCCTTGGTTCCTATTCTACAGAAGTTGTGGTCAAACATTTGTTTTAGTGCTGCGAATAGGAAAAACTCCGCGACTTTATGTCATTAATAAAATATTCCAATAGACAAGGCAGGGGTATTTACCTTACAGGTTTAGCATAGTAAACATAGATAAATAAGTGCAAAAAGGTCAAAAAGGTAATGGAAATGCAACAGAAAGATAGCCCGATTTGGTGCCCAACATCTCCACCCAAACTACCCTTCTGTATGTCCTCATGCAGTTCGTCGCCTCCGCAGGTCTGGATTTCGCTAACTGTTGGCTTCCTAAAAATGGGCGAGATCATATTCTTTGTCCATGTCTGTCCCTGGAAATTTAAAGCCATCTAAAAGGAGTACTTCTTCCCACCAATCTTCCGAGATGATATACACTGGAGTGTAATTTTCTACTGGCAACCAAATAGTGGGAAACTGAAACCGGAGACATGCCACATATCTGGGCACTCTGGGGAGCACTCATGCAAAATTTGATGCCCCAAAAGGTTCCTTGTTTCGGACAGCTATAGGTGCCATCATCCACCTTTTCTGACAGCAATCAAGGGCCTCTTCATGAAATGTGACAATTTTCTTAACACAAAGATCAAGGCACCAATTTTGTCTCCTCATCATTCTGTCTCTATTCCCCTCAATTCCCAAAAAGGTATTGTGTTTAGTGAACATGGTGACTGACCTCCCAGGTTCTCCTCTTACTATAAACGGTTTTGCAACCTGATTAGATTCAAATGTGTTAAAAGCCTTTTGCCAGCTGATCTGGTTGAAAGTGTAAGAGGTGAGGGCCCTTAAATGAATGTCCCCCACATATGGGACTAGGTTGAATTCTATGTCCAGGCGCAGCAAATACCCATGCAGGTAAAATTCACACATCAAATGCTGAGTTGGCATGTCGTGGTGCCTCATTATTTGGAGGAATTGTACACCATTTTCTATTTTATAACTAATCTCATTTTTTATGCTCTCCATGAAGAATAAAAGAAAACGTTCATGTAAGAATAAATAATAACAAGAAGCAAGGGGGCGACATGCCATCACCTCTTGTGCCAAATTAAACATCTGCTCCTTATCAGTTTTTAGCTTTGCCACTTGCTTTTCCAGCTGCTCCATCTTGAGCTGCTACTTCGCATGCCTTAATCTCATGATGTCTATATGCTCCACATATTCAAAAATAGTTGTGGAGGCTCGTTCCTGAGTTATTCTGACCTTGTGATACTGAGCCATAGTAGATTTCCAAGTTTTCACTTCGACCATTAAGGCATGCTCACGGTCTTCAAACAATCGCTCAACTGGATCTGTTTGAGTAGAAGTAGAGGTTAGGGCTACCTGGTTCGTTTGAGTCTCTTTTTCTACTCCTATGGCCTTGGACTTTCTAGCTTGCTGCTTGTATTTCTTCATCTGCTTCTGCATTTTGTGTACATATTTCCTTAGTTTTCTAACCTCCCTCTTAAGCCGCATTGTCTCTTTAAATTGTAGATGATTTTTTTGTTTGACTTGGAGTCTTACGACCTTCTCGCCTGGCTCTTCCATTGGCTCATTTGTCGAGACTGCTTCGCTTGGTCCCTCCTCTTCGCCTACGGCTATTTCCTCTTGTTGCGTGCTCACCGTGACCAGTGGTGCCCTTGCGAGATGCTCTCCTGCTAATGTATCTATTTGAGTATCATCCACCCCACGTGCTTGTGGCTTTTGTGATAAAATTGGAGGAATGACAAGATCTTCTTCTGTGCGTCGAAGGGAACGAGTTTGCCTTGATCATCTTGGAATAAAGGAGAAAAAGGAGAGCTGGCAGGGATCTTCAATTTTCGGTCCCAAGGTCAATGATGGTTCTTGTGGGTCAGTGCCAACCTCATGCCCTAGTTCTCCTAGCACTTATTCCATGGGTTCTATGGTCGGGGTGGTCATGACCTCTTCTTCATTTTGGTTATCCTCCTCCATTGACTCCATGGTGACAAGCGGTCCATGTAGATTACCCTCAGTTGCAATATCGACCAATTCACCCACTCCTGTCTGTTGTGACCCCACTTCTATGGTTATCATGCTATCAAATTTCTCTGCTAGTTCCACAGGCGAGGCTGGTTCTTGTGGGACAGCCTCAGTCGTGGTACTAGTGGGCCTTTCTGTGTCAACTTCTGCATCTTCCATTGGTTCCATGGTTTCGTCTTGCTCTTGGGGAGCAACCTCTTCTTCAAATTCTTCAGCTTCCATCTCCATCTCTTCTGATTCCTCCTGGTCAACATAATCATCTTCTCCTCCATTTTTCTCCTCCGGGGCTTCTGGTTCATCTTCCCTAGTAGCCACAGCGGCTGCTACTTCTTCCTCTGTAGAATCTCGAAATAGTTCCCACAGAATCAGGATTTGTCTGATGGCATTCATTATTAATAGCTGAACTAGTCCATGGTGGGTGATGACCATCGATACCTGTTGCGACTCCTGAGCTGAATGTGCCATTAGGTGAAGGCTTATCCATAAGAAATAAGGAACATTTAGTGAGAAAGATTCTTCTTGGGGAAATCACAGGTGAGCTAGTATTCAGAGATGGTATTTGAATATGGTGGAGTATCTCCCTTTGCAAGTCATATATCTCATGACAAACTCTTCTACTTCTTCCCATGGATGGGGCAGCGAGTTTCGGTCATATCCTCGACCCTTCTGCATGATTCTTTCTCCCAACTATAAAAAGGCTTCGGGAAATTTCGAAAGGATAGTCCTTCTTGAAAACCATCTCTGTCCATTTTGAGGGATTCCACTGACTTCTGTGATGGCTTCCTCTATCATAGGGATTTCAATTCCGCAGACCCGAGAGCTTCCTTCTCTCAAGTTGAGTGCAAATTCTGCCACAATTTCTTCATTTGACCTTTTCAACCTGTCAAAGTAAACATTCCATCCTGCGTTCTCAAAGACATGCCATACCTCCAAATTGTTTCAAACTCTCGTTGTATCTTCAGGCTCATGCCGCACAGATCATCCACCCATTGCAGTAGAGGAGGAGTCAGCACGACGAATATAGTTAGTTGGTAGGGGAAAATGACAGGGCTCCAAACCATTGGCAACTGAAATAATGTCATGTCGGTTTTGGGGAAAACGGATGAAACAATGTTTTTATGTTTGAAAATGATGACAGATTGTGGTGGTACTATCAGAGATTTAATGCAGCATGTTGGGGAGGTGACTGATTATGACTCTGTGCATACGAGTATGCATTTCAACATATCAAAGTTATGATTACGAAGTACCGAAATCATTGTATTCTATTTGGTGAGGATCCTGTGTCATAAATGTGTTTCCGTGGTATTCTGTCGTTTATTATGACGGTTCCCCCCCAACTTAATTACGGCCATCCACGACACGTTTTGATGTATTTTTGGAATATTTTAATTAAATCCATAAAAGTCGGTGGAGACGTACCTCGGGACCTACCTTATGGTGGAGTAACAACAAAATTTTTGACGGAGTAACGACAATAGGGCGTAACAGTAGCAAGGAGTAATAGCAACAGTGAGTAGTCAGCAATCGACGGAGTAACAGTGATGGCGGAGTAACGGCACCAATGGAGAATCAGCAGTTGCGGAGTAACGGCACTGGCGGAGAATCAACAGTTGTGGAGTAACGACACTGGCGGAGTAACGACACTTGCAGAGTAACAACACCAATGGAGGATTAGCAGTTGTGAAGTAACAACACCGACAGAGAATCGACAGTTGCGGAGTAACAGTATCGGTGAAGTAACAGAAGTTGAGGAGTAACAGCAGCTACGGAGTAACAACACTTAGTGGAGTAATCAGTACACACTAGTGGAGTAATGGAAACATCTTTATAGCAGCATTGGTGGAGTAATATCACCGAGTGTTACATTTCTCTTGGCCATATTCCTTTTTTATTCCTACAAAATACAAACATGTAAGATTTACAACATATATATATATATATATATTTAAATTTANAAGACAGAGTGAGAGTGTCCTTCATTCCAACAACCATTAAATCAGATGAATCAGAAAGGTGTTTGACAAAGGCATTTCTAGAGGATGGACGATGGTATTGTTTTAGACGGTGTCAGTTTACTAAGAATGAGGTATGATTCTCATCTATTGTAATTAATCTAACCGTTCCATTGTCGGACACTGTGTCCACTTGATATGGCCCCATCCAAGGAGTGCAAACCTTGCCTTTGAAATCCTTAAATCAGGAGTCGTAAAGTAATGCCCAGTCTCCCACATGAAACACCTTACTTTTGATAAATTTATCATGTGATTTCATTCTCTGTTGTTGAACAGCAGTGGTCTTCTGGACAACTACTGACCGAATATCGTCCAACTCATTCAACTATTCTAGTCGGTGTTTTTGTGTTTCTGATAGGTCTAAGCCCACTTCTAGAGCTGTTCTAAGTGTACTGATCTCAAATTCCACCAGAAACAAGGGAACTTTCCCATAGACTAATTCAAATGGAGAAAACCCAGTTGTGTTCCGCCATGTTGTTCTGTATGCCCATAAAGCTTCTGGAAGTTTCTGTGCCCAGTCCCGGAGATGACTTGCTACTGTCTTTGTCAAGATATTTTCCAATACCTTGTTTGTGCTTTCTACTTACCCGTTCGCCTGGGGGTGATAGGGGGTTGTCACTCTATGTTTGACCCCATATTTATGCATCAGCTTTCCTATCATGTGGGATGTGAATTTTGATCCTCCATCCAACACAATTTCCCTTGGAGTACCGTATCGGGAAAAGATTTTCTTCAAAAATAAAGTCTGCCACTACTTGCTCTGTTTCTCTTGTGACCGCTCTGGCTTCCACCCATTTAGTTACATAATTAGTGTAGACTAGGATGTAAGCTTTCTGATGAGAAGGTGGGTTAAAGGGTCCAACAAAATCAATGGCCCATTTCTCAAACGGTTCAAGGACTATCTGGGGCTGTAGAGGCATTTCATCTGCTTTCCCAAGTTGTCCCATCCGTTGGCAGCTATCACACCTTTGGACATAATCTCGGGCATCATGAAAGATGGAGGGCCAGTAATATCCCATTTGCAGCACTTTGTGACCTGTTCTTTTATGGGTTTCCTCGTGAAAATTCGTCTTTCTATATATCGTATGTGTGACTGATGCTCATTATTTATGTTGTCCATATGTTGTATAATATTGATGGTCACTTTCATAAAGATTAAAAATGGTTCAATAGACTTAAAATTGTTTAAGCACAGTAACAATTAATTCACCCCCCCCTCTCAGTTGTCTTAGTAATTTCAACAATTGGTATCAGAGCAAGTTCCTTTTATCTAAAGGTAGATCTGTAAGCTTAAACATGACAAGTCATGAAGGGACTTCAGCCACTAAGCCTCCTCTATTTGATGGAACAATTTTTCCTTCTGGAAGGTTAGAATGAGAACATACCTAATGGCCTTAGGTGCTAATGTTTGGGATGTAGTAGAGACTGGATACATAAAGCCTATTGTGCTAGCTTCCAAGGATGATAAGTTAGAATTTAGCTTTAATGCTAAGGGAATGAATGTTATATTGAATGGACTTGCAGAAGTTGAGTTTGTAAAGGTGATGCATCTTCAAACTGCCAAAGAAATGTGGGATAAACTTATTAGCAATTATGAAGGAAATGAGAAAGTAAAAGATGCCAAACTTCAAACATATAGATTGAAATTTGAACAGCTAAAGATGAATGAAGATGAAACAGTTAGCAAGTATTTTTTAAGAGTTGAAGAACTTGTGAATGCCATGAAGGGTCTTGGTGAGAAGTTTGAAGAATCATTCTTAGTTCAGAAGATTTTAAGATCTCTACTTGATAAATTTAATCCAAAGGTTTCTGCAATAGAAGAACTAAATGATCTTAAAACTCTATCCATTGATCAACTCCTAGGAACCTTAACTACATATGAAATGAGAATTAGCAAAGATAAATCCATTACTAGAGAGGCTTCTTTTAAAGAAGACAAGAATATTGATTTAGAGATAGATGATATTGAAGCAAAATTTGTGAGAAGGTTAAAGAGAGGATCATGTAAATATCAAGGCAAGTTTCCCTTCAAATGCTTTAACTGTGGAAAAATAGGCCATTTTGCATCTAAGTGTCTCCACAAGAAAAAGTAACAAAAAGACTAGAACGCTGATGATGAAAAGAAATATAGTAAAAAGAAATTTTTGTGTGCAAACAATGATGACTCCTCAGAAGACTTAGATAGTGATTCATCCTGTGAAGACAAAGTGAATGACTTTATTCTTATGGCTATAGGAGATCTTGATGATAAACTCACAGAAGGTGACATGGATGATGAAGTAGCAGTGGTGGATATGGAAGGTGAATTAATCACTGCTTTGGAAGAAATTGATAGACTCAAATGTAATAAGAGAAAACAAAAACAGTTGTTGATACATTTTAAAATAAATGGTAAAAAACCTGATGAAGACTTTTCCCTATTAAAAGTAGCGTTGAAGGAAAATCTCCCTACGGATAGGTAGATGGCCTCAAAGAGCTAGACTCTTAACTCTAAGATAGAAAGTGATTAACGTCGACACTGACTTCCTTTTGAATCTATCCAAACTAATGCATGAGGAGGAAGGAGAGCAGAAGTACCTTTTTACCGACGTTTGTCCCTGCATGCTTCGAGTTGAGCTTCGATGTTTTGCTCCTCGATGAGCCCTGTAGACAAACAACAGTACAACCACTTCCTACTCTATTGATATTATCTTGAAAACAGATCTATCTATCAACGATAAGTTCATGTAAGATCAGACACAAACTAGAAAGAAACAGGCCAAGTGTGTCATATTAATGAGAACAATGACAGAAGTAACTTACAACCGTGGATCCGAATGCAACAACTTCGTCAAGTCCGCTTTGTCTAACCCTTGCTCAAAATATCCACGATCTGAATGATGATAGCTTCATTGATTGCTCCTTATGAGATCATAGGTCTCTTGCTTCCCAATCATCTCTGTTCCAGCATCGCTTATATGATCATAAGTTTGGTTTGATTCTCCTTTTCCAGTCCCCTTTCACCATTAGAAAGCTTGCTTATATATCCTTGGAGAGGATATAACCACTTGAGATATCCTTGGGGAAGTTGAGGATTTGCCTCCTTCAGTTGAGGATCTACCCTAAGATCATGGCTGGACTAGGGATTCGAATCCAACTGCCTTCCAAGAATGAAAAGATCCTTCCCCCATTCATCTCAACAACTCAACTGCTGTCCAGAATAGGTAGCGCTCCCTCAAAAGGGCCATCAGAGTGCTACAACGCTCCCCAGTAGGATTAAGGGGGGTTCTAGCACTCCTAAAGACACTAGCTCTCCCTCAAAAGGGCCAAAGGATCTTTATAATTCTCCCAGACAGTGTAAGGGGGAGCACCAACACTCCCAGAAGAGGTATAGTGGAGCGCTCTCCTCCAAAACTCAGTTTTTTGGGTGCTTTCAGATGGCAAAAGTTTCATGAGCCTTCTGACTCATTTCTCCTCTTCCAAATCAAACATTTGAGGTGTTTTAAGTTTCCTTCTCATGTCGTTATAGGAACAACATAGGCATCATGGAAATATGCTTCCCTGACACTTGCGACACTTGTGAGAAAAATGCGACACTTGTAATGACGACACTTGCGACACTATCGAAGTGAGTAATTTTGACGTGTAACAGATTGCCCCACAAAGTATAAAGTTAGAAGACAGGAATTGATAACTGAAATGCTTTGTTGACTTTCAAGCAAGGGTATAGATGCAGAGAACCTCACAAAAGCTGCACACAAACATCCAACAAATATTATGACATGTTCCAAACCCAAGGCAGGCATACCTATGCTTGGGTGATCAAGACTTGCAAGATATGGCCGCCATAAAATACATTGCGGATCCATAATTGTATTGATAAAAAGGTATAGCCACCGAGGATACAGTGTGGATCTATACTCACATGACCCGAACTGATCGTATCCACAAAGAATACACAGTGGATCTACGAGATGACAAGACATAGCCACGACCAATACAAAGTGGATCTATGTAACAATATATGTGTCATTGTTCAAGAGAAACTCTTTCGCAACCTGGGCAAAGTACATATCAAAGTGATCACTCAACCCAGGGTCTTCTTATCGATCCCGATGTAGTACGAATCTAACCATGTGAATAGATGTCCTGATGTCGAACATGGCAGAAACCACTTGATTACCGCTCAATGATGTAAATCGTTAACAAGCGCGAGGGAGTTCACCATTAATGTCAATGATTCCCAAGGTACCCTAGTACATTCCAACGAATGTGAATGGATGAGATGGAGTTGAACATCCGTGGAATCATCTGATCAGAGGTCAGTGATGTAAACCTACTGTCAGACATGAGGAGGCCTGCCATTGAGGCATGCAGGTCCCAAAGTACTAACTGGTTTCTAAGTCTAATTCCTAGATAATGTGTTGAAGTCGATAGGAATAGGCTCGTCGAAGGAGAGCCTTAATGTATCCCCCATCAACGACATGAAATAGACATAGAGATTTAGTTGGTAGATCAAATGAACATGGACTGACACGGGTATTGAGACAAGATATTTGAGATGGCTGACTCTCGAGGTGGATATTTCCCTTGAACACTGAGGCACAACAGTAGAAACATGACATGGACCAAAACTTGATGATGCAGCAGATGCTGTGACTTACGTCAGATGACCCAAAGGAGTGAAAGAAACTCAAAGGATTGGCTCAGTGCAGAGGTTCAGTGGATTATAATGCGTGCAAAAGACAAAGTGTCGTGTTCAAGGGTGACTCTAAGAATTACTTGGTAATGTTCTCAAGAGGCTGCTTGGCTTGCTTCTTTCAAATTTTCCCCCATATAGATAGATGAGTACCTCTTTTTAATTTAAAGAGCTCGAGGAGGGTAACACATGCTCAATATAACTCACCTTTGGCAAGTTCCTCTTCCTTTGTTTAAAGAACTGGAAGAAGTAAGGGTTTGATCCCGTACAGGCCTATCGATGTTTTGTTTAGCGAGTCCAAAGACAGGAAACTCGAAGTTTTTTCATGATTATAGAGTCTGGAAAAACACTTAAAAGAGAACTCTCTCAGTTCCTTTTTCATAAAGTAGTCTGACGAGACCGAAAAAGAGATAAACTATCACTCAACAGAGGTTTTCTTCAGATACTTTAATGAGCGTGAAGAGAACAAGGTGCTCGGAAATCTTTTCATCTTTAGAGAGTCTGAAAAGAACTTAAAGATGACTCCAAAGTTGTCCTTTTTTGTAATGTTAGTCTCTCGAGGCCGAAAAAGAGATAAATTATCACTCGAAAGACGCCCTTTCAAACCTTTTAACGAGTGGGAAAGGAAGCAAGATCACTCAGCAATCTTTTCATGTTTAGAGAGTCTGAAAAGAGCTTAAAGGAGACTCCAGGGGGTTCCTTTTTCGTGTATCCATACAGGTCCGAAAAAGAGATAAAAGTCTACCCGGATGCATTCTCATGTATTTACGAGCACGAGAAAGAACAAAGACTAAGCTCAGTATGCCCCCAGCATGAAATCTAGTGGCTTAACTCCAGAAAGATCATCAAAGGCTAGAGACATGCCCTCCAAGCTTCGATTCATTCACCGAAGGATAAGGGTGTATGAAAAGAAGGTTCAAGAGAGGTGACTGTTTCATTTTTTAACGAGCTCGACACAGGAAAATAACTATGCTCAAGGCCTCTGTTTCATTTTTTAACGAGCTTGCCACAGAGAAGAGAAACTATGCTCGTGGTTGCTTCTTGATCATGGCTTCCAAGAGGATAATTCTCTGGAAGGGTACCATGTTAAGGGACAAAACTCGGTCATGGCTTCCAAGAGATCTTCGTCGGATGGAAGAGAATCACTATGTAAGTAACACATGTCGAGGATCGTGACAGGGGTAAGGAGATCAGGCTCCAATAACCCTACCGAAGAGATCACCATGTCAACTACCAGATCCAAAGCATCAGAAGTTGAAATCATGGGAGACAACGCCACATAATTGACATGCGGCGGGGTTGATACTGTCTGCATATAAGAACCACATAGGGAGGTAACCCAGTTGGGGCTGATGAATTAATGTTTATCAATAGTCACAATTCTTCCATCGTGAGGGAAAGATATCACATGGAAAAGGGTGGATGCAAGAGCTTTCATAGCATAGACATAATCCCACCCAAGGAGTAAAGAGAAATCCAAGGGGTCTCGGGCTACCATGAAATCAATAAAGACAGTTTTCCCTCCCAAAGTTACAGGAAACTGAGGAAGGATCCCTAAAGGTTGACTAGTTCTTCTGTTAAAAGCTAACAGATTTTGTGTAACTGGTGCAAGATGCAGACAACCCAAAGTGTACCAAGCAATAGAAGACAAAATACTAACGGACGCACCTTCATCTATCAGCATTTGAGGAACGTCCCGACCACAAACCTGTACTGTAATCTGGAAAGGAATGTGGGAGGGAAGATGAGGTCTAGTTAGCGCACCCCAATAAAAAATGATGGCTTCAATACTTGGAGGGGGTTTCGCAGGAGAAGGAGGAATGCCCCCCGGCACGGTAGAGTATGTATTAACAAGAAAAACATGGGCAGTATCAGGTTTGATCTCTAGAAGGAGAGTAGGATCGACCGATGATTGGATCGGATCAACCAATGGTGGACTTGGATAGACCACTTTAGCACTCTTCAGAGGAAGAGTGGGACTGACCGAGGAAGGGATTGGATCAGTCACTTTGACATTCCTCAATGGAGGAATGGGATTGACCGATGGCGAAACTGGATCGACCACTTTGGCACTCTTCAGAGGAAGAGTGGGACTGACCGAGGAAGGGATTGGATCAATCACTTTGGCACTCAGCAAAGGAGGAGTGGGATCTACCGATGGTAGAACCGAATCGACCACTTGAGTTTCATTCTCCAAGGGAAGAATGGGGTCGACGGGTGGAAACGGATCGACTGCTTTGGTGTCACTCTCTGACGGGAGAGTGGGATCGACTGAGGATGAAAACAGATCGACCACTTTGGTATCACTCTTTTGATGAAGAGTGGGGCTGATTGATGATGGAACTGGATCAACTACTTGGGTTTGTGGTTCAATCGAGGAGGAAACTAGATTGACCACATGATCAACCAGACTGAACGGGGATGGAACCAGATTGACCAGTCCATCAACCAATGATGGGTCGGAGGAAAGCTTACGATAACCTTTTGGAAGTCGAAGTTTTTCCAAAAGAGAAGAAGCCTCGTCCATGCGAGGAAAAAGGTGAGAGTAATGATTACCTTTACATAACATGCAAGGAAACTTGACAGTTTTCTTCTTCTTACCAACTTGAACATCACTAGTTGATGGAGTATCATCGACATGACTGACAGAGGCCGATGACGTGGAGGACCACATTTCTAAGACTTGGGTAAGACCGAGGAAATCCCTCAGAAAATGGTCACCCTTACAAAGGCTGCAAGGGAATTTGGTTTTGGATTCTTCATTTTAATATTGTTGAACTCATCAACACTCCCAATACTATTAACAGTAACTGGTTGCTTAGAGCCAACATCTGATGTTGTTGGGGTCTTTGTCCTTTTCGGGTTCTTATTCTTCTTCTCTTTTCGTTTATTCTTCTTCTGATCAACCTGGCTACTTGCTTTAGAGCTTTCACTAATCGAAGAAGGAGAAATGGAAAGAGACTTAATGGGCTAAGAAGGTGAAAAGTCGACGTGAGGTTGATGTGTGGGTGGTGTACCGACACCCAAAGTATTAGGTGCAACTGAAACATTGGGAGGATTCGGGATCACCGGAGTGGGGAACAACAAAAATGGTAATCCAATAGTGAGTCCTGGAAGACTCAGTGTGGAAACATATGGAGGACCAAAGTTTCCAAATAAAGGAAAGGTATAAGGTTCCCCAGAAGAAGGGGTTCCTCCATTGGTACTCCCAAGATTCGATGCCATTAACACTGACTCGACCTAAGGTCCACTAAGTAAAACAAACAACACATGCTATAAATCTGAGAATCAAACAATCAAACAAACCTTCCTATGATGAAACCACTAGTTGGTGATGAAATCCAACGTTGCGATATCAAAATAGGAAGGGGCAGGGATAGAGCGGGTGGATCAGTTACGTTSGCGACCTGCTTAAGGGAATTATGCCTTGGTGCAAGCTTCCACATAGTAATTATGGATTTACCCTCCAAGGAGCCTGAGTGAGTTTGACCAACGTCTCTTCCASATACAGTGAGACTTCCCTTCACCGTCACCTTGTGTAAGACCCTAAATATTATGGCCACTAAGGTCACCAACTCGTAKTCAGCCCCTGGGCGGGTACAGTCGGCAGTCCAGTCGGAACGTATGGGCAGGATAACAAGTCCGAAATCAACTTGAAASGCTCCCACACATAATCGTGGGTATACCCTCTAGTGACCCCCAATATACGATCCAACCACTACAAAAAATTGGGCCACGGAGGGATAATCTCCGTAACTCACCCGAATGCGACCTCATGCGTAACCCCTGTGTGAGAGGGGGATCCCAGCAAGCCAATACGACAATTGTATTTGACTCTCCCTACCGCAAGATACCAAGTTTGTTTGATAGCTTTGGAAATTTATCCTTTCATCCTATTCCAAATCCCTCCACCTTAAACTAATGTAGGTTTGCTAACAAAGATGTAAAAAGTCTGATAAATTTTAGTTAAGCGTTGATTTTTATGGTTGTTGTTTACTCAGAGGGTGTACGAAAGTGAAACTGATGGAATGATGACTCAATTCCCCAAAAATATGCATGAAATATGATAAGAAATCATTTCTTTTCAATGAATACCTATTTAAGGGAAAGAGGAAGAGTCATTTTCACTATCAAACACTTGATAAGGAATGCCCTTTGTTCTCAATCAAATCCAATATGATGCTACAACATTTCAGAAATGCAAACTAATATGACAACTAATCATTAAGATGTACTTTTGTCGTTTTCATGCGAACGATGATCAATTCAATGAAAAACTTGTCCTGCCAACTACCCTTTCAGATCAAGGAGATTTGGACAAGAAAACGCAGATTTTGCACAAACAACACACCCTTTTTTTTGCGATCAAACAAGGGAAAGAAAACCAAAAACGCAAAAGGAAGGAGAAAGATATTGGATCAGATGACCTCAAAGAACCAAATGAGAAGAGTTACAGACTTCAGATGTCCTTCACTGGAGTTCTCGCTCAGTCGGATAGGAGAGAAGAAAGCAGGGGATCGATTTCAAGATTTCAACAACAAAAACTCAAAAATAATGAAGAAGGGCATAAAATATGAACAACAAGGTGTTTACTTTTCAGGAGTAAGCATGTCAAAGGTCAAAGGAAGAATCATTGAGTCTCAAAGAAGCTCAACAAGTGAAAAAACAGGGTTGGACCTCCAAAAATTGGAATTTTGGAAGAGATTTTGTGCAAAAAGGGTTGGCGCTCTGGTATAAGGGCCACCAGAGTGTTATAAATCTCTTTCTAACACTTCCAGAGAGTGTTGGTGCTCTACTAACATGGGCAGGGGGGCACCAGGCTCAAAAAACTCATAAAAATGTCCAAAAACCAAAAATTTTGATCAAATTTTGACAGGCAAGTTGAATGTGATGGGGTAAAGAGTCAATCAGCAAGTGCAATCAGATAAATGGGGTGAACAAGGTCTGAAAACAATCAGAGTGTAATACAAGGTCTTATGAGGAAAAATCAAAACCAAAAGTTTTGATTCGAGCTCCCCAATGGAGTCGCCAGTTTCTGTTGAAGGAAAATCTCCCTGCGGACAGGTAGATCGCCTCAAAGAGCTAGACTCTTAACTCTGAGACAGAAAGTTCTTAACATGGACACTGACTTCCTTTCGGATCTATCCAAACTAATGCATGAGGAGGAAGGAGATCAGAAGTACCTTTTTACCGACATTTGTCCCTGCACGCTCCGAGTTGAGCTCCGATCTTTCGCTCCTCGATGAGCCCTGTAGACAAGCAATAGTACAACCACTTCCTACTCTATTGATATTAGATTGAAAATATATCTATCTATAAATGATAAGTTCATGTAAGATCAGACACAAACTAGAAAGAAACAGGCCAAGTGTGTCATATTAATGAGAACAATGACAGAAGTAACTTACAACCGTGGATGCGAATGCGACAACTTCGTCAAGTCCCCTTTGTCTAACCCTTGCTCAAAATATCCACAATCTAAATGATGATAGCTTCACTGATTGATCCTTATGAGATCATAGGTCTCTTTCTTCCCAATCATCTATGTTCCAGCACTGCTTATAAGATCATAAGTTTGGTGTGATTCTCCTTTTCCAGTCCCCTTTCACCATTATAAAGCTTGCTTATATATCCTTGGAGAGGCTATAACCACTTGAGATATCCTTGGAGAAGTTGAGGATTTTCCTCCTTCAGTTGAGGATCTACCCTAAGATCATGGTTGGACTAGGGATTCGAATCCAACTGCCTTCCAAGAATGAAAAGATCCTTCCCCCATTCATCTCAACAACTCAACTGCTGCCCAGAATAGGTAGCGTTCCCTCAAAAGGGCCATCAGAGCGCTACAAATCTCCCCAGTAGGCTTAAGGGGGGCGTCAGTGCTCCCTCAAAGGGGCCAAAGGAGCTTTATAACACTCCCAGATAGTGTAAGGGGGAGCGCCAGCGCTCCCAGAACAGGTATAGGGGAGCGCTCTCCTCCAAAACTCAGTTTTTTGGGTGCTTTCAGATGGCAAAAGGTTCATGAGCCTGCTGACTCATTTATCCTCTTCCAAATCAAATGTTTGAGGTGTTTTAAGTGTCCTTCTCATGTCGTTATAGGTATGACATAGGCATCATGGAAATATGCTTCCCTGACACTTGCGACACTTGTGAGAAAAATGCGACACTTGGGACACTTGTAATGACGACACTGGCGACACTATCGAAGTGAGTAATTTTGACATGTAACAAGTAGAGTTAGAAGAGGCAAAGAAAATAGAGGACATACTGAAACAACAATTATCAAAGAAGAAAGCAAGGTGTGAATCCTTAGAAGAAGAGATAGTAAAAACCAGAAAAGAGATGGATAAGTTTAAGGCATTGTATCACAAAAATATGTCAAGTATTAAAGCTTCAGAAGGATTAACCTCCATTCTAAATCAGCAAAGAAACCCAAAGTTGAAATTTGGCTTGGCGTATGAAGAAGGATCAAGTAGTGATTATTCAAGTAATACAAAACCTATCAAGTTTGTCAAATCCTCAAACATTGACAATAGTCACTCTGCAGAAACAAAGAACGAGAATCAACGACCAAGAAGGAATGAAAGAAAAAATACCAGAACCGAATATGTAGATCAGAGAGATTAACAACATAAAAGAAATCAACCTCCTCAAAGAAGACAGACTTTTTCAAGGTACAAAGTTTTTTTCTTTGGTTATTGTTTTTTCTGCTCTAATTTTGGTCACAAAGCTATAAACTATTCTTTAAGATTTAGATATGAACAATCAAGATACTCAAC
Source organism: Picea mariana (assembly GCA_032191745.1). Taxonomy (NCBI): domain Eukaryota; kingdom Viridiplantae; phylum Streptophyta; class Pinopsida; order Pinales; family Pinaceae; genus Picea; species Picea mariana. The sequence continues at coordinate 66,182 of JASDQU010010213.1, forward strand.
GAATAACCATCTTCCACAAAAAAGATCGAGACAACCAAGAAACAAACAACCTCAGACTATAAATCATGTGATGATTGGGAAAAGGATGCAAGTTAAGCATAACAATCGCTATGATATGCTATTCAGTGAACTAGAATGTTACCTCTGGCATAATTATGGACATAAAGCTGCAAATTGTCGCTTAAGGAATTACAAGCCAAATTTCATCCCCACTGCTAAAAATGTCAAGGATTGGAAGAAGAAAGTAGATGACAAGTGTGGACTAGTGTTATCAGCCCAAAAACAAAATAATCCATGGTAGATTGATAGTGGATGTTCAAAACATATGACTGAAGACAAAAGTAAGTTTCTAACTTTAAGTGAAGACAAATCAGGGAATGTAACTTTTGGAAATGATGCCCCAGGAAAAATAAAAGGTAAAGGAATGGTAAGTCTGAGTAATGGAAAAGGAAAATCTCAAGATGTGTTGTTTGTAGATGGTCTGAAACATAATCTACTAAGTGTCAGTCAAGTTTGTGATAAAGGATGTGAAGTTGTTTTTACTTCTAAAGACTATAAAATAAAGTCTTTGAATTCAGGACAACTGGTTGCAAAAGGGATAAGAACAGAAAACAATGTCTATGTGTTAAAAGAAGAAAAAGAAGAATTCTAGTTAAGAAAATATGATGAAAGTTGGTTGTGGCATAGGAGACTTGGACACCTAAATTTTGATCATATAATCAAGCTCAGAAACAATGGGGTAGTAAAATATCTTCCAAAGATATCAAATCCGTACGACTCTGTTTGTAAACCTTGCCAGATAGGAAAGCTTACTCGCACTCAGTTCAAATCTAAAAACTTTCCTTCAACATAAAAACCTCTCCAGTTAGTACATATGAATTTATGTGGACCATCAAGGAAAGAAGGTACAAGAAAAGAAAATTATTTTATGTTGATTATTGATGATTATTCTAGACTAACATGGGTTTCCTTTTTGAAGGAAAAATATGAAGCATTTGAAAAATTCAAAGTGTTTAAGGCTCTAAATGAGAATAAAATGGGAAAAATATTGAAGGCAGTAAGGTCTGATAGAGAAGGAGAGTTTATCTCATGGAACTTCAAAGAGTTCTATGATAAACATGGAATCAAAAGAGAGTACACAATTCCAAGGACTCCACAGCAAAATGGATTTGTTGAGAGGCAGAATAGATCAGTACAACAAATGGCAAGGTCAATAGTGAATGAAAGGAACATACCTCAGACATATTGGGTGAAAGAAATTCATACAACTGTTCATATCCTTAACAAAGCACATCTTAGACAACATAGTGACAAGACTCCTTATGAACTATGGTTTGGAAGACCTACTTCAATCAAGCATTTTAAAGTCTTTGGGAGTAAATGTTATATTAAGAATAATGATGAAAATATTGGAAAATATGGTGACAGAGTTGATGAAGGTATCTTCTTGGGTTATGCTACAAACAGTAAAGGGTATAGATGTTACAATAAGAGGCTGCATAAACTGGTTTATTATATAGACATAAAAGTTGTCGAAGAAATCCCGGTCAAAAATATAAGCAGTGTTGAACCAAGAACAAAAGATATAGTTGAAGATGAAGATGAACAAGTCCATGGATCAGAAAGAGAAGAATCTGAATTAGATGAAGATACAAATAATTAGGATGACACAAATCAGCAGAAAGAAACAAACTCACCTCTCAGAAGTATTAGAAAGAATCATCCTGAAAATTAGATAATTGGAGATATAAATAAAGGAGTTCAGACAAGAAGGAAATTGATTAAAGACTCAGAACAATCTCATGTTGCTTTTCTATCTATGATTGAACCTAAAAATTTTGATGAAGCCAACAAGCATGATGATTGGATTAGAGCTATGAATGAAGAGCTTGATCATATTGAGAAGAACAATACTTGGGAGCTTGTTCCTAGACCCGAAGATAAGAATGTAATAGGTTCCAAATGGGATTTCAAGAATAAAATGAATGAAAAAGGACAAGTTGTTAGAAATAAAGCTAGATTGGTCTATAAAGGGTATGCACAAGTTGAAGGCCAGGATTTTGATGAAACCTTTGCACCAGTGGAAAGATTGGAATCCATCAGAATGCTCCTTGCACATTCATGCCATAAGAACTTTAAAGTGTAGCAGATGGATGTTAAGTCAACATTCCTCAATGGTGAACTAGAGGAAGAAGTATCTATGGAGCAACCTGAAGGATTCTCATTAACAGATAATCATGATTATGTTTGCAAGCTGAAGAAGGCCTTATATGGAATGAAACAAGTACCAAGAGCTTGGTATTATAGACTGGACAAATTTTTACAAGACAAAGGGTTTAAGAAAGGTATTGTTGACAACAATCTCTACATTAAGTCTGAAAGTGATAATTGACTAGTTGTTTTGGTTTATGTAGATGATATTATTTTTTTCTGTACTAATGAATCCTTTGTCCAGTGGTTTTATAACTCTATGCAAATAGATTTTGAGATGTCCATGATAGGAGAACTTTCATACTTTTTGGGTTTACATGTAAATCAAAGTTCTGCAGGAATATTTATCTCTCAAGAAAAATATTTGAAAGAGATGTTGAAGAAATTTCATATGGAGGATTCCTCTCCTATAAGTACACCTATGGTGGTTGGTTGCAAGCTCAGTAAAGATGATATTTTACCTGATGTTGATCAAAGGACATATCTTTCTATGATAGTAAGTCTTCTGTACATCACAACATCCCGTCTTGATATAATGCAAGATGTTGGAATGGTAGGTCGTTATCATTCTGCTCCTAAACAAAGTCACTTGGTAGTTGTCACAAGGATATTCAAATAGTTGAAGGGAACAATGACTTATGGTCTATGGTATCCCAGAAATCAGAATTTGTAGTTAACTGCTTATTCAGATGCAGATTGGGAAAATTGTGTGGATGAGAGAAAGAGCACTAGTGGAGGTGCCTTCTTCCTGGGTGACTAATTGGTAGCATGGATTAGTAAGAAGAAAGGATCTATTTCCTTATCAACTACAGAAGTAGAGTACATTGCTGCTACTACTTGTTGCACTCAGATTTTCTGGATGATTCAAACTCTTGCAGATTTGAAGGTAAACTATATTGTTCCGATTACAATTCACTGTGATAACACCAGTGCCATTAGTGTCTCCAAGAACCCTGTTCTTCACTCCAAGACTAATCATATCCCAATAAAATACCATTTTCTCAGAGAACAAGTTACAAACAGAGTCGTTCAACTGAATTGTATTCCTTCCACAGAACATATAGCTGATATCTTTATTAAACCGTTAGCAACGACCCCTTTTGGATATCTTCATCAAACGTTGGGGGTTATAACTTATTTCGTATAATGTGTTCACCTTTTCAGGGGGAGTACTGATTGAATATCTGTTGTATTTCTAAGCTGCTCATAGTTGATAAGGGGAGTGTGTACCACAACAGCTCAGGGGGAGCGTGTTTCTTCTTTGACATTGATGTCAAAGGGGGAGAAAGTGTGGTAATTTCAAGGATGCTACAGTGGTAGTAATTTCAAGGATGCTACAATGGTATAGTTGCATGGTTTTCAAGGGGTTTCCATCAATGCCAAAGGGGGAGATTGTTGGCATGTTTTCAGACAGAGGCAGAGTATGCGTGTTTTTCATTGATGGAAATGTCATTGATGGAAAAAATTAGCATGATTAATAACGCAGTGAGAATGGCATGGCAGTGGAAAGATCAACAGTGAAGAGAAACAGTGATTGTTGGATCCCATTCAGAATTCTTGATGACCGTCAGATCTGAATTCAGATATGAGGAGCGCATAGTAGAAGAGAATAGATCTTAGGCATCAGATCTGATTCCAAAGACCGACCGTCATTGGATCCATAAGAAGAAGCACAGTTTTTAAGTGCAAGATGAAGCTGGCCTACAAAATCCCGAAAGCAAGAGGACCATCCATCTTCAAGAAGGACATGTGGCAAGTGACTAGAATTTCGCTGACCTGGACATTGGAGGAGTCAATGAAACATGGTGTGGGAACTTGCGATATGCGAAATCCCGAGAATTGATCTAGACCTTTGGATCGAGGTATGTTGTGGAACATTTGATGTAGAGGACACATGGCGAGCGATTGACATTTCGTTGACTGTAAAGTCAAAGAAAGGAGGTGCTCTATCCTATGAAATAGTGAAATGCGAAACCACGACTTAATCTGAGTCGTTGATCAAAGGGAGATTGTGGACCATTGATCAGGCATGACGAAGGCCTGTGAAGTTGTGAAATCATGATAAGATATTGACCATTGATCCAAGAGGGACATGTGGCGAGGGATTAACATTTCACTTAGTGGAAAGTCAAAGGAAGGAAATGTTCTAACCTTGCAACTTGCGATATGCGAAATCGCGATAAGGTCTGGCACATGGTCATAGACAAGGTCACATCGTCGAAGGCTTAAGGGAAGAAGCTAATTGCTAAGCTCCATTTCGGGGATCGCAACTTGGAGTGTCGAGACCCTTCATCACAGGAATCACGAAATGCGATATCGTGATGCGATCTGGACCGTCGGATCATTGGATATCTCGACCACTGATCAGGCTCGATGAAGTTCATAAGTTCGTGAAATGCGAAACACCTTTTAGTGTAAGCTGTGGTCACCGCTGATGGTCATGTAAGATGGAGGAGATAGCGGAGCTAAGCTCCATTTCAGGGATCGCAACTTGGAGCGTCGAGACCCTTCGACACAGGATTGCCGAAATGAAAAATGCAAAACGAATTTTGATTAGGCCCATGGTCACAGCCAGTGGGCATATGGGATAAATGCAAGACCTTGCATATTTAATCCAACGATGCTTGTTAAATGGAAATTTGATCAAAGGGATACTATTGATCTTTACGATTAACTATTCAGTTACGATTCAGTTAGCAGAACCGAATCATGGTTCTTGGACGGTTTGCAATTAAGTGGCTGAAGCGTTGTTGTCCTAGGAATTCGAGGTGTAACTGAAGTTATGTGAAGTGCATAAAAGAAAGATGCAGTGACTGTGTATGGTTGGTTGTTATGAATGAAAAATGAGTTGAACTGTAAGAAAGGGAAAATTACAGTATGCGCAGTGTGAGACCAACAATATGCGCAGTGTGAGATAAAACTCAGAGATGAGTAACAGATGCTAAATAGACAGAAGAAAGAGCAGAATTGCAGAACATCTTGAAGCAGAGCAGAATTGCAAAACATATAGAAGCATAGAAGAATTGTAGTACAGAAGAGAAGTGGTAATAATTGAAACACCCGCGTTGTTGGTCATTCAATCATTTTACTTATAAATAGGGAGGTAGGGTGGTGCTAGGGAGGACTGTGTTCCTCTGATATTCAAGTTGATGCTTGAATATTGGGAGTTGTAGCTTCCATCTAGTTGTGGCTAGAAAAAAGGGTGGCAGGGTGATGCTTGGGAAAACACAGATTTTTATGTATGCAAGTTGGTGATTGTATAAGTGGAAGTAGGTGCTTCCATCCAGTCAATGCTGGAACACTCAGGGAGTTGGTGCTTCCTTTTAGTGGGTGCTAGAGAAACCAGAGAGTTGGTGCTCTCAAAAAGTTGGAGGTTGTGAAACAGAGGTAGTAGCCTCACTTTAAGTTGGTGCTCAAACTTAGATGACGTACAGAAATTAAAAGTCTGCCTATCACTTCGAAGAAGAAGAGGTTTTCTCCCTTTATGGGTTTCCTCGTGAAAATTTGTCTCTGTATATATCTTATGTGTGACTGATGCTCATTATTTATGTTGTCTATATGTTATATAATATTCATGGTCATTTGGAGAAAGATTAAAAATGGTTCAATAGACTTAAAATTGTTTAAGAAGAGTAACAACTGATTCAGCCCCCCTCTCAGTTGTCTTAATAATTTCAACAGTATATCAGTTACATGAGATTCTTGGGGGAAGTCCATGTGGTTCTTTAATTCAGAGAAATACATAAACACATTTTTGGTTTGTTTGGGGGTTCACTCACTCACTCACTCATTGTGCATTGTTCATTGTTCACATTGTTCATTTTGTTCTCTCTCCATTCATTGTTTCACCCACTCTTCATTCCTTATTCATTTTGATCTTGGATTGGGAAAGAAAAATGATTTGTGGAGAGGATCCATGGCTTTGTAGTAAATAATGAATGTTGGTGTATTCCATCCATGAATTAATGGCTACATGTTTAAGATGCATTGGCATGTGCTAAGTTTTTTCCCACAGCTGCAAATCTTGATAGTCCCAACATGGATATTTTTTACCATATGCACTAGATCCCTAGAAGGAGGTGGATATACTGAGGGATTGTGTGGCATAGAAGGGGGTCCATTCTCTTGGGTTGTGTAGGATGGGTAGAAGAGAATTGGTGTACTTTGGATTGTTGTGTTTGCTAAGAATCATGTGGGAGAATGAGTGATGAATGGTTTGGGAAGCTGAGTGACGCATCAGAACCATCCTAGTGGATTCATAGCCCTGGATTGGGAGTGACATTGTTGTTAGGACTTGGAACAATAGTGTCTACGGTTTGGTGGAA